>AYEL01091611.1:0-142032 GCA_000484575.1 Olivierus martensii | reverse complement strand
GCGCTCCCACGGAGGTCCGCCCAGCGAGAACCTTCCATCGGCCCCCTTCCTAACTTTCGACGAGGCCGCAGGCCCCGTAAAAAAAGTCTTACTCGCAGAAATCGATGTGTTTTTTTTTACGGGGCCTGCGGCCTCGTCGAAAGTTAGGAAGGGGGCCGATGGAAGGTTCTCGCTGGGCGGACCTCCGTGGGTGCTGCCCAGCTCGACCCTGTCCTCGCTTACGCTCGGACGAATAATATATACATCATTAATGCCATAATTTTTTTTGTAGAAAGTGTTCGACGAATATAGTATATTTATATAAATAAATAATTTAATGATAATAAATAATATAATTATTACAAAGTCTAATATTATATTAATATATATGCATATATAATGAAAGCGGAAAATAGTTATAAATATATCTATTAATATAATACGTTTACTCGCGACAGGAAAATGAAACGGCGAAAAGTGCAGCGCCAGTTCAAGCAGGCGCAACGGTCGTGCGTTGTTCCATGTGGCGGAACGATGCACACGCGACACCAGTCCGTGCGCATGCGCAGTCAGAAACAACCGCGGTGACATCTGTACAAGCGCCAGAATAGCACAAATTATCGGCTTAAATATATCCTCCGAACAATTCCCAGCAGCGGGGCGTGGTGGCATAGTGGAGATAATGAAAGACAGAGTTTGTGGTTAAGTAGCGAAGGTTATGAACTCCAAACGGGACGACGGTGACAGGCAAAGACTCATAGATGAAAGAAGGGGGTAGAGGTGAAGGGTTAGGGAGGGGGCTCTTGGAAGAGGAATGATTCCGATAGGTAGGCAGTGTAAAGGGAATGAGACTATAAAAATTTTTTAAAATAATATTTTTTGGCCGTTAATAGATGGAGCCACGCGTAACAGGCGCGCGCCAGTGGCGCAACAAATAGCGCGTGCGAGCGCCGCCAGTGAACTTTCGGCCTCTATAACTCGTAAACGTCTGACCTTTGACCTTTGTCCTATGGGGTTATTTTTTTTGTCTCGACCCCCCTATC
Source organism: Olivierus martensii (assembly GCA_000484575.1). Taxonomy (NCBI): domain Eukaryota; kingdom Metazoa; phylum Arthropoda; class Arachnida; order Scorpiones; family Buthidae; genus Olivierus; species Olivierus martensii. Next base: position 141,010 of record AYEL01091611.1, on the reverse strand, counting down.
GAATGGTACCACTTTTGCCGTGCTGCATCAAGGGCACAATTGTACCCTTATTTCTCCAATTCACTTATCAAAGCGTATATTTGTTGCGTGAAGTAATTATATAAATAATCATGTCTGTTTACCGCCATTTTCTTCTAATACTGAGTTTGCGCAGTGCCGGTGAAATGTAATGTAACGAGTAGTTTCATTGGTTAGAATGAGATTGACGTTAGGTATACGCGCATTCTAGGCATCATGGGGAAAATGATGACATTTCCTGAGAGAGAATGACTGGAGCATCACTTAAAACGTAATAATCTCTCCACTGTCTCTGTCTTTCCACAGAGACGATTTTTCGTCTCTGCGGAGAGATTGAGACCAGCATAGACCCCCAGGTCTGGTAACTGCTACAAAATTTTGGCCCGGCGAACCCTGTCCTTCACTATTCGGCCCCCCTCCATGAGAGTGGCTACAGCCGTTATTTTAACTGTATATATTAGTTCCTATATTAGGCCCCTTTCCAATCAGGGAGATTACTAAGGGACTCCGTTTCGTAGTAATCTCTCTGATTGGAAAGGGGTCTAAAATATGTAAAAAAATTTGGCCTTGAGTGAAACTGTGTGAGGAATGTAATCCTCGATTTATTAAATGTCTGTCTATTTTTGTTGTCCATTTTTATTTTTGCTATAGGGTAAATCTCTGGTAGAAGTATTCGCGAAGCGCTGCATTTTTACATCTCACCTATCGCCTTTCCGTCATTCTCCAACGAAAAGTCTTGAAGCGTTGCCAGATCTGAATTGCTGAAAGTAGCGAAATGAGACAGCAAGTAGTTTAAAAACAGATTATATGACGATTAAAAAACGAAAATCATGTAAAAAATTGCTAGATTAAATAATAAATATAATTGTAAAATTTCAACAAAATTCTAAAAATTAAAAAAATCAAACTTTGTTGCTATAGCAATTATAGCAACAAATGGGATTTACTTCACTTCGAAAATTCTGATAATTTAAATCGATAACGAATGTTAATTTTCATTTTTAAATGGGTGAATCAGAGTTTTGGAATGCTCGACTGCTTATATAGACATTTGTAAATATCCATAGTTTTAAATATAATTTTAAAAAAATTTTGAACACAATAAAAATATAATCCAATTATTGAAAGTATATATTGTTAACGAAATGGTTTGATAATATATCACGTGATTATTGTAACCAATGAGATCGCTGAAAGGAACAGACATAAGGATTTTATTATATGGATTTTTTTCTTTGAGAATTGTGTGCTGTTTCTTCTGTTGCTGTGATTAAGCTTTCCTTAGAGATCTTAAAAAGCAATAAAAGAAAATCAAATAAACTGATATCAGACCAAAAGAAGCAAATTACTGATCATTTACAATTCTGATGTAGTGAGATGGATTTATGTGCATGACAAGAAGTTTCGCAATTAACTATTCAGAAATGTTTTAAAAAAGCTGGGTTCCCTTACAGATTCAGGAAAGAGATGGATTCAGAGGTTTTTGTTTTTTTAGTTCTTCTCCTAGTAAACTTTACCTAGGAGAAGAACTGAGTGCTCTCCTGAGAACTATCATCATAAAATTTTAACTGTTGTCAAAATTTGTAAAATCCAAGAGGTCAATAACTTTGACCTAGGAGAAGAAATGAGTGCTCTTTCTCACTATCATCATAAAATTTTAACTGTTGTCAAAATTTGTAAAATCTTCATACTTGTCCATCATGAATATGAAATCACTGGCTGAATATGAAATTTTTCAATTAAATCACTGGCTGTGCCAGTGATTTAATTGAAAAGATTTTATCTAGCTCAATTCATATAGAGACTTTGTTGGAATGATCATGAAACAGTTTTAGAATAGTAAATCTAATAAAAAAGAAGAAAGAGAAAAAGCGATACAGATTAAGAAGAAAATGGAGAAATTTCATTTGTTTTTCTTTCTGTCTTTTTACATAAAGTGAACGATTTAAAATATACTGTAAGTGGAACAAAAATTTCTTTCAAATTAGTTATATTTTATTCAAGTAAATTTTTAAAATTTCATAATTTATTATCAATATATAAAATTTATTGTTTATATTTATTAAGTATGAACTGTTAAGGGTAAAATAAAAAACATAAAACTAAAAATATAGTTTTATAATTTATAAAACTGAATACCGTGAATTCTGAAAAATCAGGCATCATTAAGGAAAAAAATATGATTGAAAAGTGTAGTTTTTAAAATTTTCTAAATTTCAAATAAACAGTGTGAGGCTAATATTTTTTTAAATTTTCTAAATTTCAAAAAAGTATTAGCCTCACACTGTCAGCAAAAATATCAATACAGTATGTGATTAGTAGGTTGTAGAAGCAACTTTGCAAAAATCTATCTGCAATAAATATATTTTGTTGTAGAAAACTTTCCTGAAATACTAATACAGTAAGTCTTCTACTTATACAGTTAATTCATCCAAAAAAATTCTGCATAGAGTGAAAACCACGAAAGTCCAACAATGTTTAAATTTGATATACATAAATGGGCACATTAGCAAATAAACATTTATGAGCCTAATTTATGCTTAGATAAGGAAGTTTAAGGCCATAAATGATATTTTTGCAAAAATGTATATTATTTATTGAATTTTTCATACCATTTTATGGAAATTTAACAAAAATTAAAAGACATACATTCATGTATCTCTGAAATTGCATAAGTCAAAACTGTGTAAGTTAGGACCTACTATAAATGCATATACTTGTGTATAAGCTATGAAATTTTGTAAAGAAAAAATGTTTATGAAGTGAAGTTGGCTTACACATAGGTCAACTAAAAATCAAAAAATTTTTCATTAGATTGTAAGATTCGCCATTTCAGTCAGCATGTCATCAGACTAATGATCCATCATATTTATTCCTAATAAAGATAATTATATAAATAGACCAACCATAATATGAAGTTTTTATGGTGGGTCCTCAGCATAATTTTGCATTACATCACCAGCAAAAACTAAATTAAAAAAATAAAGATTTTAAGGTAGCAAAACAGAGTAAAACTCTATATTCTTATATTCCCATCATAATAGAGAGAAAGGAAGATGAGAACCTATAGTAGTTATTGAAAATAAGATAGTCCTATTTTATATGAGCACTAATTCAAGAATACAATATTATCTATGAACAGTATATATAGGTGCATTAGAAACATTTGACAGCTTTTGAAATGAAATAATGTTTCAGTGAATATAGAAATTATTTATTGGCATAGACAATCCTATTCTCATAGAAAATTCATATACAGTATTATGTCTTGTTTAGGTGATTATAAGAGTGCATTGAAAAGAATGGTAGTCTGACTGGAAGAGTTGCTATGACTCACTGCAACATGTTGTTCAGAATTTCCCAAATGTACATGTGTATTTGTTCTTTCAACTTATCAATAGTGGTTGGATGAATCCCATACACTTTGTTTTTCAGAAAACCCCACTAAAAATAATCCAGTGCAGAGATCAGGAAAACAGGCAAGCCAGTTGCTATTTCCAAAGTGAGAAATTACACTATCTGGAAACATTTTCCTAAGAACATCCAATGAAATGTTAACAATTTGAGCAGTAGCTCCATCTTTTTGGAACCAAAGTTGGTGATGACAATATTCTATCTGAAGTTACAGAAATGTTTCCAATATGGTTTTGTAGTGCTCTGAATCTGGTATGGTCAAACTTGTCTTCAAAAAATAGGGGCCCAATAATGCAGTCAGACAAAACAGCACACCACACACTTACTTTCTTGCTATGCAGAGAATATTCTTGAAACTCTCACAGGTTGTTTTCAGCCCACAAATGAAGGTTCTGTTTGTTAACATACTCTGACAAATAGAAGTGGGCCTCATCTGATATTAGCAATTTATTCAAAAGGATCTAATTGTCATTTAGCAACTCTGAAAACTTGTTACAAAATTGCGGTCACTTTATTTTATCCTGTGCATTAAATTCCTGGACCAATTGGATTTTATAAGAGTGGTAATGAAGATTAAAGTATAACATTATATGACAGATGAACAATAGATACTATGATAGGATATCTGACAAAGTATGAGAGCTTGCTGCCAAGCTGATCTCTGTTGACTCCATAAAACAGCATCGCTTACACAAATAACATTCTCTGATATATGTACCAAAAGATGATATCAAAGTGACTTACTGTCCTCTAACTTCCTTCTTAATGTCATTTTGACATCTACAGCAACAGATTATTGCAACTAGGAGTATCATGTCAATCAAACTCCCTTTGAAATATGCATTGTGTAGCTGTGACAGATTGCATCTTGATAAATACTTTTACTGCCACAATGCAATATTGCATGGATCAGCACTCCATCTCAACTGAACTCCAAAGAGCAGTGTGCACATTGGGTGTGAGATTAAAAAACTATTTAGCAGATAATGCAAAAATTAATTTTTAAAAACTATCAGGTGTTTCTGATGCACTCTGTAGTATTAATTAAACAATATAGTGCACAGAACTGGCCAGAATAGCTGGGTGGAAATGCTTCAGCTTTCCAATTAGACCTGGATCAAATTAGGAACCTACCTCTGGAAAATTTATATGAGTAGTCAGTGCCAGTCTTGTCCTGTACAATCCAGAAGACCTCCAAAGTGTTCCTGACCTATGATAGAGCTTGGAGTGGCATAATTATTTAGTGATTAGTGAATAATTGAGAACTGGTATTAAAAAACTAATCGTGGATATAACATCTCTAAATTCTCAGCTGTCTTTTATTATAAAATAATTTTCTTTGCCTGTAAGATATACTGTATATACAACTGCTATGTAAAATTTTACAATTAAATCATGCATTTGTTTCATTCCATTCCATTATTGAACAATGCAATAATGTTTAAATAAGAAAAATTATCAATTATTATTTCTCCTAATACCAGAATATAGGAATGTAACCCTGATTTATAACACTAGATAAATGGAAATTTTAGTTTCAGTTAATCGTAATTTTCAGGAACCTATTTCAGATGTTAACAAGGATTTATTATATTTATATCAAATCAAAACAGTCTTTCCTATATACATTTTATATGCAGATTTAAGAAATGTACAGAAAATTGGCTAATCTTATCTAAATCCAGCAGCAAATTTGCCATTGTTTCATTGAATTCTTTAACTAGGCTCTCACTTTCCATAATACTGAAATATCATCAATATATCAGTAGAAGTAAAGCCTAAACTGATATCTCAAAGTTATTAAAACATTTTTTTTCCTTATCCTCTCACTACTAGCTTAGCTAAGATATCTGCAAGTGGGCTTATAGGAATTCTCTTATTCTGGAATTAAAAATTTCAAGGAAAAAAATAAAATAAAAGTTACAATAAAGCAGATCATATATTTTTTTTACTATTGGTGTAATAACATGGTCTACCTGAATATGTTCCTACAATAATATAAACAGCAATTGTTTTGTTGGTTCTATGGAAGTAAAGAATGGAAGGTCCACCTACCTATTTTGCCACCATCACAGATTTGAATGATGAGGAATCAGTGCTACCCACTCATTTTGTCTATATTATATTACTTTGACAATATAAAAATAATAATAATAATATAAGTTTGAAAAATTAAAAGAAAATTATCATTTTGAATAGAAAAAAGGTCTCTGGTTATTTTGTAGAAGAAATAAATTAACATTAGCAAGTTTTGTAGATTTTATTGATACATAAAAGTGTTTATGCAAATAGTTGTATATAAAAAGAAGTCACCACTAAATTAATACCAGATGATCATCTGGAATGCAGAGAAGTCTTCCATAGTTGTTGTGCCATATTTATGGTTGCTGTGGTCATCCTGGTGATTTGTCTTGATGTGACTTTGTTTTCATGTGGATTTATATCATCATGAAACTGTGTTTGGTTGTTGAGGAGTCTTCTCTGGAACCTATGAAATATAGAAGATCCAATCCTCTTGTAAAAGTATCCTTATTGTAACTTTTTTAAACTTTGAATATTTATTTAGTTTATTACTTACTATTTGTATTGTGTTGATAATTTTCACTTTAATAAATTATTTTTGTAATCATGTTGACTTTGATAACTACATTAATTAGTTTTCTTGGCTGGTGGGCAACCCTTAAGACATTGCAGGATCACATATGAAGTTGGGTATCCAATTGACCACTGAAAGTTATTTCACAACCAAATGAGATTCCAAGGGTACAGTAACAACCACTTTTGGAGGGATGCCAGTAACCAGGAGGGAAGTTCATTACACTATTTGTATTGAAGAATATAAATTTTTAAAATCAGAGACTATCATTGTTTCCATAAATAGTGGGCCATTTTCAATTAATTTCTATCACTGACTTATGAAATCTAACTAAATTTATATAATTCTGTGGTCTGATGGAAAAACAAAGTAAAATGCAACATTACAATTTTGAGAGAAACAGTTTTTAAACATATTCTTGCTTTGGTTTTCTGTTTCTCTTTTGAAATAGAAAAATGGATGAAAAGTATTTTTAAGTCAAGAGATTATAGCACAAAAAAATACCAACAGAAATAACATATGTTGTATAGAATTTTGTAAACTTATTTTTAATATAAGTATGAACTTACCTTGTTTTTCTAAGAACAACTATTTTAGGTAGTTTTACATATGAGAAATACTTTAAATATAATTAAATAGAAATATGCTGTGAAAAATATTATTTAATTGATGAGAAATAATACAAAATGAATACATATTGGACTAGAAAAAAACATGAATGACCAGGCAGAGAAACTTCTCTTACTTGTTCATTAAAATGATTAGTATTACAAATCAGAACAGTCGCTCTCTTACTCACTTAATGGATTTTGACTAGTGACATTTTTGGATTCTATCCCAAACAGTTTATTATAGAATGGTAGGATTGCTTTCTTAATGTAGGTTTTTTTTTTTTTGTAAGGTAAGCTTGGTGGCTAAAGAGAATGCCCCTTTCCACTCAAAAAGAGTACTAAGGGAGCTGGAAAAGGGAAGTGAGTAAGGAAAAAAAATAAAGTGCAAAGTACCTATTAAACAAGATCTATATGATGACTAAAGCAAGTATCTAAACCTACAGTGTAATGCCAGTAAGTAGTAAGTGAAAGAGCTTTAAACAGGAAAAATATACTATTTTATTATTAGATATATAGTACATATACTAATAATAATCCCTGGAACATTTTTGTCCTTGTATGGCCCTCCTCAGCTGATTCTCTCAAATGAGTGTCTCCTTTATAAGACCAATATCTTACCATCCATCCTTCAATTCCATAAAAATCAAAGCTTGAAAAATAAACAAATATATTGCTTTCCTTTAGCAGACAAAAGACAGTTTATGATAGCTTACATAACAATAAGGCTAAATCTTCACATTTTACCCATTCAGGAGTTTACCTTATTCTGTCTGTAATGAAGATCTTGACAGAACAGAGATGTATATATATATATATATATACACACCTCGCCAACACTGATGGAACAGCTAATTTGTCATTGTCCATAATCTGGAATGTTATTGTGTTCATTTCATTTTATTGCCAGTGTTGTATTTAAACTGTGTTAAACTGAAATCATACTGAATTTTTGTTTTACACAATATCAAATGTTAAACTTAAATTGTAAATTCAAGTACCATGTAAATTGAGAGTTTGGTATACTACAATATATTAAATCTAATAAAAACATATATAAAATAATATAATAAAAAATAAAAACAATACAAAAAATGTAATAAAAAACAATTCATATGTAGTTTTAAGATAGTGTATCTAAAATATATCAACAACATTTAATATCATCTTTTATATATATATTATAAATTTATAACCAATTAAAATTACTTGATAGTTCCTTTGAAGATCAAATTGCTCCATAGTCACATCAATTAGTTGGGTGGTAATGGGATTCTGTACTCTGATAATTTTGTCCAGATTAAAAGAGGTGCCAGATCATCAGTGTCCAGAAATTTGTGTTCGACCTGTAATAGTTTTTTCTTAGTTTTATTTCAATATAATAACTTACATTTTTCATTTCATTTTAATTATTTTAAGTGAAGCCTTTACTTATATTATTTAAAAATTATGATCATGTATTGCAAAAATAATATATGTGAATATTACATCATGTATATAATAATTTTGAAGATATAATATAAAATATCAAATATTTTGAATTGTTGTCATTTTATAGCAGGATCACATAATAGGAACATTTTTTTTATTAATAAAGCTATATTTCTATTAATTTTAAATAATTAAAAATTTTATAATGTTTAGTTCTTTGAGATATTTTATAATTGAATGATTTAGATGAAAAAAGTGATGATAACAGTGATTTACAGGGTGATGGAAGGTCACAACTTTGAGAATCTATAGTAAATTACCTGAGTAAAAAAAGCCATATAAGTATAGGTTCAATTCTGAATGGTTTTGAAGCTATAACTGGTTTAGTTATAAAAGCTATGGAGAGATTTATTCTTAATTAATATTACATGTTTATAAAAGATGTTAAAAAAAAACACTTTTTGCCTCAATACATAATGCACTTCATCTGTGAATTGCACAAGTAGCTTGATTTAATTCATGTGTTTGTCCTTGAGTGCTGCAGCATGAAAAATGAGGTTGAGCAATGCTTATCATGTTTCCATCTTTCTCTCATAGACTAGTGCTTTCATTTACTCCTATAAACAATAATCTAAAGGTTTTAGATTCAGAAATCTAGATGGCCAAACATTTACCAAATACAGGTCTGCTGCTTCTCTATAGCTTTCTTTTATGACTAAACCAGTTATAGCTCTGAAACTGTTTGGAATCTAATCTTGTTTGTATGGTTTTTTTTTAGTCAGATGGACTTCTGCTATAGATTTTCATAGTTCATAGTTCTGTCCTTTTTGTCTCCACTCACCTTGTATAAAACCATTTTTGTAAAATATGATGACAGTGTTTTTGTTTGAAACTGAAACAATATTTTACCAGCAGAGAGTTAAAATTAGATCTATTATTAGAAATTACAAAGTTAAAAAATATTTATTATAAATGCAATGAGCTATTTCATTTATTTCTGGGTAAAAATTATTAAATGCAATTTAGTAATGAAAGACTTGATATCAAAATTTTTATGTACTCAATTAGTTAATATTGCATTTCTTTGATTCTAAATGCACTTTTCTCATTTTTTAATAATTCCTGAAATTGCGATAGCATGTATAAATTTGAATTTAAAATATTATTGATTATAATTTTTAAAAAGTTTATTAAACATTTATTTTTTCAAAAAAATTAATTCTAGGGTCACTGTTATAACTGATAGCATATTAGAATCAAGTGATATTGATTTTTAATATGAGAAAAGAAATTAATAATCAATGCAGTTTTATATCTGTTTCTCTGATCAGATCATAAACAAATATATCACTTACCTCTTATTCTTCCCAAAGCAAAAAATATTAATTCTTTGAGATCTGCATTATTCAATTTTATGCCTGTGAATGCTGTCTGGCAATGAATGGCAATTAAGCCTAATTTATCTGCAAAAAAAAATTTAAATTATAATATCTCACTTAATTTTTATTGAAAAACTTTGAAGATTTTATAGTTTATTATGCTTATTATTCTCATTCTAACAGTGAATAATCTTTTTTTGTGTTTTTTTTTACAACTTTGTTTTATATACTGTATATCAACAAAAATATGATGTTTTTTTATGAAATCTTATCCAATGAAATTATTGGTATCTTTGAATAACAGCAAATTCACTGAATAAAATATGCTATGAATGAAAAAAATCTGTCCATATTTAAAAAAAAAAAAATTGATAAAAAGCAAAGTATAATGCAGATTTTGATTAATAAAAATGAATGAAATTGTCATATAATTAGCTCAAAACTAACATAAATTTATTAAGATATCATTTTTATTGAGAATTTATATTTAGATGTTTTTCCTTCAAAAACAAAGTATAAATGCAGATTTTGATTCAGTAAGTTAATTTTTTATAAATTTCAAATTTAGATAAAAAAAAACCCAACATATATGAAAATCATCTCCTCACAATTAATAAAACGTGCCTATCTTGACTGGACGCGATGGTGGCCATCTCGGCCACCATCCGTTAGGTTTAGTTTACAATTATTGTTATTGACATTCGTTCTAATTCGCGACTTTGCAATCAAACCATTTTTATTTCCTTTGCTTTATGCTTCTTTTCAGATTCTGATCTGCCTTGAATCTTTATATAACTGATAGCAATCATACTAATTCTTCATGATAATATAATATTAGCAATCATACATGATCATGGCTAATTCTTCTTCTGTTTTGTAACTTTTGTATAGAAACAAATACATTTTCAAATTTTATGGGTATTCTGAAATTATAGTACCATATTTATCATCTACAAAGAAAATTCATATTTTCAATTTTTCCAAATAACATATTTGTGAAAATTTTCACATCTTTCTAAAAAGTGGAATTTAATCTTCAAATACATATTTTCAAGAAAATGTAAATGGAGAGTGCATAAAAAGAGAACTAAGTTATATATAATTACTTATATATTGAATTGTTTTTTTTTGTAATTTATGCTTATTTTATCCTCTCTCTCTCTCTCTCTACTTTTCATTATCCATTACAATTCATCATTCTCAATTCCATGCATGATGAATTATTAAGATTCTATTATCATATATTCACTAATTATTGTATTTTAAAAATAATGAGATTTTTATAAACTCACCAAAGAATATAAATGAGATACCAATTAACCAGTAGTTTGTTGTTGAGGAATAATCAATTATATATATCAATGGAATTGTAGAAATAAAAGGTACATAAGTGCAAAGTCTTATTATCATAAAATAATCTACTTTGTCATATTGGAAAGTTGAAGTAGTCACAAGTGCTTCCTAAATTTTTAAAGAAACAAATGCAAAGTAATATTTAAAAAAATTTTGTAATTTTATAACAAATATTTTAATATAATATTTATTTTTATTTTAATTATTATAACTCACCTCTCTCCAATACAAATCAATTACATAGAAAATTTGATAAGCCACTGATGCAATCAAAGCAATGTTAAGAAAATTATCCTTAAAAATATTTTTATACAATAAGCATTCATTCACAATTATCTGGAAGTAAATTTATATATATTTTTATATTGCACATTAAAAAAATTTTTTTAATTTTAATTTACAAAAAAAAATTCTTTATGATTATTTATATATTTAATATTAACAAATATTCATCAATAGTATTTATGAAAATTAATTGGTTTTAAAAGTATTGTATTTTACACAACATGTATGACAATTTAACTGAAAATTTCTATTAGGGAATGGAAGTGATCATGACAATTATAATCAACTCTAAATATAGTGAATTCATCTATAGTAAATATTTTGCAATATTAAAAACCCATTTCATTTGTCCCAATTCATATGCATTTTAATCTGTTAAAAATTTCATTTATAATAAACTTTCAATTTTGGTTTTAGTGAACACAAAAATTGAAAAATTCCAAGAAAAAATGTCATTCTAACAATTCTTTAAGAAAATTTTTCTTTCTTTAATTTGGATTAAATGGGAAATGAGTTTGCAGTTTACAAATTTTTTCCTGATGAACAGTTTTAAATTCCCAATTATCTTCAGAAATCGATAGGGAGATATCTATATAATCATACTTGCTTTATAAAAACGTCTTCACTTTTCTGTCAGTACCACATTGGCTTAAATGGTAACTTTTTCAAGTTCCATATGTAATTACTTATTTATATAAGGTATCTGTAAATTGAACAGTGCAAATATTTTAACATTTCTTTTATATTTTTCCCTTGATAATTCATTGAAAAGAACTTAACAATTTATAAAATCTCAGTTTGGATTATTATTATTATTATTATGTAGATTAGATGGCATTACTTTACAAGAAAGTTTTGCTGGAAACTGGTACAGTAAGATCCCGCTTAACGCTGGTCCATTTAATTCTGTTTTAATATAATACGGTTTTTTTTCAAATTTGTATTTTTTATTGATTCACTTTGGCTGGGGTTTCAAACAGTTTAAATCTTAAAACGCATGAATTTGTTGCTTTGATACTCCTATGCCATCTATCTGTGTGTTTGATATCAATGCAGTGCAGTACATACGAAGATCTGCTGGGTTCACATTTCATATATATGATCGCCATCACCATTATTTTTAGTAATAAAATAACAATTATCCCATTTTAGTTTTAACCAGAATGCTGCCACTTTGAAACATAGTTCGATACAGTCAGAGTACTTATTTTGCCACTTCCTTGATGTTAGAACATTTTCCATCAATATTTTTTTGTTGTTAATAGTTTACTGATTTTGTACTTAAAATAAAAGGCAGTAATCAAATCAGATGACTAAAATATGATATTTATATATTTTTATTCACTGTCCTGTTTCACCTATCCCCATTATTTGTGTGTTAAGATAACTTCATTTAACGCTGTTTCATTTAGCGCTTTGTTTTCTTGGAACGTATCCCACCGCATTAAACGGAGTCTTACTGTATTTCATACTATAAATCTTTTTAACATAGAGCCTTTAGAAGCAAAAAGTAATTTTATCCAAAATAAACTTAATTTTCAAAATAAATATAAATTAAAAAACAAGAATAGATTTATTATAATAAAGTTTCAGATTTAATTGTTCATACTATTATATTCATGCTGATAAGTACCATTACTTCAAGTGCTTCTGAATTCTTTCTATATAAAATCAATTTTGTTACAACAATAATGATCACTCTTTCATTATTCAAATAAAATCCAATTTTTGTTTAAATGACCTTTTTAAAATAAGTCTCAAAATTTTACTATAAAATTATTATTATTAAAAATATGAAAAAATTTGTAATTATTATTAATTTAATGAAATTAAAAACTGTAGAAATTAAATTATAAAGTGGTTTCATACCCAAGAAATTAAGCCTAATCTGTAGCAATATATTTTAATATCAAACATTTGACCAAACCGTGGATTGAGCTCCAAATGATGTTTTACTTGTTCTTTAGCTTTACCTTTAAATTAAAAAATATGCATATACATATATATAATTTATTATTTAAATTTTATAATGTCAAATGTAATAAATGTATAAAAAGTAATTATTCAATATAAAACAACTAAATTTAGTCACGATTATAACAAAGATGAGAAATTTTTTTATGCTAGAGGTAATCTTCTAAGTCAGAGTTTTCCAAACTATGAGGTGGTAGTCTATTGCAAGGGGCATCATTTTTGAGACAAACAAACAAAAGGTAAATTCATATTGTCATAAAAAAAATGAATCCGCTAAAAGTTATAAATACATATATTCATATACCTGGAAACTTTCTGCTGTAACTGTTTGAAAGACAAAATATTGATCTCAGTGATTGAAAATGAATTGTGAGTAGCAATATCTTCAATGATACCCTGATTTGAGAGAATTTGTGCTGAAAATAAGCCCATTCATTATATTAAATGTATTCTATTTTTTGTTGTTTTTTTTATAAGATTTGTTTTAACTGTATTAAAAATTACTACACCATAATAATTTTGAAATTTTCAGGATTTATTGCATTTTTGCTCTCTTCTAACAATATAAGTATTTTTTGGAATTTTATTTTTTACATAACTTTTTTAACAATTATTTTTGTTCCATATATGAGATTGACAAAAACATTTATTTTTTTTATATGAAATCTTAACCATCCAACAAAATAATTGATATGTTTAGAGATGTATCCTCTGAACAAAATGAATCATAAATGAAGAAATTTACCAGAAATTTTCAGAAATTATTTATAAAAACCAACAGTTAAAACTTTATTCAACAAAAGTTACATATCATATAATTATTAAAAAATTGCATGAATTTAATGAAATATTGTTATTTTTATTAACTTGCTCTTACTTCATTTTTACAATTTTTAGAGATACTTTATAAATTTTTTAATTTAAATCAAAAAATCCTAATGTATATGAAAACAGTCTGTCTATATAAACAGCTATAATATTCTTGTATGTTGCTCTAATTGGACTGCAAATTGTTTATTGTACTAAACCACCCAATACCACACATTATGGGGTAAAGTAGGCTTGGCTGCGATTTCCTGGGAAACAAGTGGCTGCATTAACCCTAATTAAAAGACCGATATCGCGTCGCTTCGAAATCGCGGGCGACAAAATCGGTTGCTGATCATATACCGGCCTAATATATAATACATATAACCAAAATGTTGATAAACTTAGGATAAATGACAAAATTACACAAAATAACATCATCATCATCATCATCATCATCATCAATTCCATCGAATAAAGAAATTATAATACAATAATTAGTAAAAATAGTATAAAAGATTATAACTTATGTGAAATTAAGTGAAAGTATGTAAAACTAGGTAATATTAGGTCTCGTTTGCATAAATGACCACTATGGCCATTATTTGATTACTATGGTCATTATTTGATTTTAAATGATCAAATAATGACCACTTTGGTCATTATTTGATAAGAAAGGCTATAATAATTAAAATTCTTTCCAATAAGGTTTTAATAATTAAAACAGAATAATTAAAATGCCGTGAATATTTGACAGCTAAATAAGTGCATCCTATAAAACTGTGCATCATATTGATATTCTCCTATCATGAACTATGCACTATTACTAGGACTATTTTCATTTTCTAGAATAGCTGATTTCAAATATTGTTCAGCCCTAGAATGTATAAAAGTTGTGAGCATCCCGTGATTATTTTCAAAATTATAATTTAATTTTGAAAATAATAAATTAAAATTTCTTAACTTAATAAAAATAAAAAATAAATGATAACAATAAAAGGAAAACGCTGCATCATTTTGCAATCAGCACATCAGTGTTTGCGTTTCACGAAATAATTTTCTGCTGTTCAGAAAATAATGTTTACTATTTTAGAAAGTCTTCAGTGCTTCCTTTAGCGTTTTAGTTAAAGGAAGCACTGAAGTTCGAACTTATTGAACGAAAACCTTAATCATCTGTCTATATGCTCCTGAAAACTCGAGCTCAATAAATTGATCACATTATTAACTTTTATTGAACTATTTGCAATAAAGATTTCTTTAATTGAAAAAATAGTCCATACATTGATTTCAATTATTATATTTCAAAATTGAATATTACGTTTCTATGAATATACATGCGCTCCTATAGTTATTAACATTCGTACTTACGAACTTCAAATTTCACGAAATTTCAAAAACTCTTCAATAATTTTAAATAATATGATAGCAAAATACTATAGCAACCAATATAATGTAAAATTAACCAATTAGTTATAACATAATACGGCATTATTTCAAGATGGCGGCGATTACACCAAAAAGTTCTCGTTTTATTTTCGGAACTTTCTTATTTCACAGATTTTAATGAAAATTTCTAATTGGTCCAATTGTAAAATATGTTACAATATACAATATATAAAGTTATTTCAGTACTTTTGGGGCCAAAATAATAACAATATTTGAGTTATGAACAGGGCCGCCGAGAGAAATTTTCGGGCCCCTGACAAATCTATGGTCCGGACCGCACTTAAAAAGTCCATCACTTTGGTTTAATAAAAAAACCATATAAAACGTTAAGCATTTATTTAAAAAAGACAAACAATAAATTCAAAATTCCATACATTACATACTATGTTATATATAAAAGGTTTATTTTGGTATGACTGCTTTAGGTACTCTGTTGACAGCCTGCGAACTATCGGACACGTTATGTGACACTTCAGGCCCGACGGTCGGGCCCTCTTCGATGCCGGGCTCGTGACAAAAGTTACGGATGTCACCCCCTTTCGGCGGCCCTGGTTATAAACAACCCGACTAATGAACAAAACTTACGTACGAATTATATTCATAACTAGAGAAGTGTCTGTGTTAATATTTTTCACAATTGGTATTAAAATGTATGTTCCTTCTGGGTGGCATTTGTTAAATATGCAATCGCCAGCTATCTATCAATAGAAATGCTTATTGTTTCAATATTACCATAGTCTAATGCAGCTGTTCTCAAATTTTCCCCCCCGGGCCACATACATTTGTTTGCTACATTAAGCGGGACGCAACATGCTATATCAGCAGTCGGCAATCGGTTGGTGTCACGTGAAAAATATCTGACTTCTAAAAAATTGCCTACAAAAAACTTTTGACTTCTCAATTCGTGAATGCCAAAAGTCAGTGTTTTCCAAACTATGGGGAGCTAGTCTATAGACCATCTACACTGTAGGCGGCAGCACCTCCGTCTTTGGTATTTGTTAGGCTTAGAAGTTAGGTGTCATCATAGAGAAGCACTCATGCCATACAACTGTTGCGTTTTTCAATGTAATAACAACACAAAAAAGATAAATGACACCAGTTTCATTCATTCCCTAGAGATAGTAATCTAAAAAATCTGGAGTATCACTATTAAAGCAGAAAGACAGTATTAAAGCATGCCAAAGTTTGCAGCTTGCATTCTTGCGACACCATTACATTCCATCGAAAACAACAGGTTAGTTACAATTATTACTTTTTAATGTTATAAATGTTGATATAAAAAACAGAAATTATTAAACAGGTCTATGTTAAAATATAGGCTCCTGTAATTAATGCTTCAATCAACTTCAAGTATTTGCTGAAAAACACACATCGACTTCTCTCTCTGATGTTGCTGATCTTTCTTCAAACTAGTTATGGATTGTTGAAAGGTTGAAATTACTCAAATGCTTCCTTGATATTACATTTATTGGTGAAAATTGTTCAGGTGATGAAAATGAGATGAGGTGCTCTCTAAATGTTTTGACACAACTAGACTGCGGATGAGATCGTGTTTTTGCCATGCAGAAAGTCTGAAATTTAATACAATTTAGATGTAAAAAATAAAGAAACAATTATGAACATACCTAAAATATATTATTAAGCATTACATTAATATTAGAGAGCTTCAGCAAGACATTGACGTGAACGTAAACGCAAAGAAAAATGACGTCATTTAGTTTACGTTCCATGAGTGCATTTGTAGAAGAAATCGCTTCAGCAAGTCGTTACTTCCCTTAACTTCCCCAAATGACGTCAAATGTATACGACATCATATTACGTTTAATACGCTTGCGTAGAACACGAACATCCAGGTCCGTGGCTGGTTGATTCGATTTTGTTTTTCAAAATCACTTCGAATTAAAAAAAATATTTAGAATAAATAAAAATAAAACAAAGCTTTTCAACTCAGTGTGAAGTAGCCAGTAATCACGCCTAAAAATATGGTATAAAAGTAACTCTTCAAATTAGGATTTTTAACCGTTTTTAACACAAAATTTAATTATCATATCATAGATACAAGTCTAAGGAACGTGCATACAAAAATATATGGCATTATATTTAGTCGTTTAGTCACTATAAATATAGGTAATCACCAACGTGAACCTTCCTGCCTAAGCGTCGAATTTGCCATTTTCGACGTATAGAACGCAAACGAATGACGTTAATATAGAATCTTTTCTTAACTCACGTTTCGACGTGAAGAACATTTTAGCGACGATTCGAAATGACGCCATGATTTCGTCATTTTAGCGTTCTACGTCATTCTCGTACGTACGTTTGTGTTGCTGAAGCTCTCTATTATAGAAAAGTTAACTGTACTATAAATAATTTAAAAGGTTAGTATGACAAGTGTCTGATGCATCATAAGCATTCTTGATGAATAACGGTGACATTTATTAAATATCAATTTTCCTAAAATCATGTAAGGTTCTAACATATTTACGATTTTCTTTTACAAATACGATATATAAATAAAATCATGACCCAATTGAAAAATACTTTCCACAAATAAAATATAAAAATAGTTATGTAAATAAAAGAAGGGCCAATAAAAAGTTATATACAACATTATGATCCTGCTATAAGATCTCAAGAAGTAATTTTTTACTATGAAAGATCTTTAATACATACAGTCTTCTCGTGACACATGCTTACAATGTGGTTTATGCAAATTTACAATAAACATAGCTTAATATTACTTATCTTTCAATTAACGTGACTTTTGTCCCATTTTTTTTTTTGCTCCAATATCTTTTAATTGTTTCTTAAACTCAGAAACAGTCAACTTGCTAAAATCCATAATGAACCAGCTTAACTATGCAGAAAAATAAAAAGACAAATGCAAACTGAGAGCGAAATGCTATGTAACAGCTGGATGCCAAGCCTAAGCAATACCAAAGTCGTAAGTGGCGCCGCAAGTGAAGAAATTTTTTTATGTATGATGGACTATTGCAGGGGTCGACAAACTTTTGAGACGGAAGAGTCAAACCTGTTCTTCAACAATTTAAAATTATTCGAGAGCCATAAATATATTTTTACAAATAAGGAAAATTTAAAGTATTATATCTTTATTAAATGAAGAAAAAAATCACACAAATAATTGCTTTCGTTGATTTTAATGAGTGTGAGCAATGAGCTTGCATTTCCTTAAAAAGTTTTTGTATGTCTGGTTTGCAACTAGTCGTTTCTAATTGTCGGGACCGCGATCTACTAAATGTACGTAACTCATGGCTTGTGAATCCGTGGCTCGAGGGGTCCGGAACCAGAACACAGTACAGCACTTTTCTATTCTTAACTACTATATTCAATGAAAAGATTAGAATCGATAGTAAGGAAAGAACGTAACAAAATTCTATGCATAATATCGGGGGGATGTGCGATATCCTATTTGGGAGAGAGGAGAGTTTCAACGATGGCGATCTGGGAGAGTACTGTCCTCCGATGCACCTACAAGCGGATTATTGTCTTCCGCACCAGTCTTTGGTTTTTCTCTTGTGCACCGGTTCGGGTTCCGCTTGTCCGCTTCAACCAGATGCGTGAGAAGTCCGCTCTCTCTTCTTTCACAACGTAAAGATTTTATATTCGGACCTGACCCGAATGATGACTGCCATTTCTATGTCATCCGAATGCATACGACGGATGGTTATAGAAATCGCTTCTTATCGAAGTTCTCTCAAGACGGATATCGATTGCGATACATTTTACCAAATCTTCGGGGGATGGATTACATGTTTCGTTTCCTCCAAGACGAGGAAGTGTGACCGAGATCTCACATAATTCAAAGTTTATAAAAGGGTGACATGTTAAAATTAAGCAAATTTTCTTAGTAAATCAGCTTTCATTGGCAGTTATATGAATCATGGATTGAATAACGCCAGCAGTCCGAAAAAAGTGAAACACCATTTTCAGAGAAACTCGGCAGGATCGAAATTCTTTTAGATTATGCTAAAATTATAATTTAATCATTTTAAATTTGAAACAATAATTAAAAACATACTTGTTTAGGAAATTGCACAAATATTAAATATATTAAAAACATACCTGTTTAGGAAATTGCACAAATATTAAATACAAATTACGAAAGGTATTGAGTTGATTGAACTGGCAAAACGATTTTATTTGATTTTGAATGTATTTTGTAACGTATTCTTATGCAATGACATTTATTCTGGTTAACAGTTAATCAAATCTATTTCTTGTAAGAAATATGAAACTGTAATGACACATACATGATAAAAATTAAGTCCATATGAATTATTATTTATTACTTTTCTAGAAATTATATAAACTATATTGCTGAGATATGAAACAGATCTGATATTTTTTTGTATTCATTTCAATTATCGATAAAATTTTTGGCATTATAGCTATTGGTTGGAGGGCCGCATTAAATAGTTCCGAGGGCCGCAGTTTGCCCACCCCTGGTCTAGAATATATTCAAATTCTTGTATGGAAACAGATTACCATGATGAATATATATGAGACGTAAGGGCAATGCTCTAAAACAGGGGTTTTTCACTAGGTGTATCCATTTCCCCAAGAGTTATGGATCTCGAGTACAGTAAATTCAAGCTATTGATATATTCGGAAGTCAAACTGACAACTGATATAAGGAATGTTGATTATTATTTCGATAGTCAAGTGAAGGAGGTGTAGAACCATTGGACAATCCATTAGGGGGTCTAGAGTCATCTTTATATCTCTTAATCTATGATTAAGAACCTCTGCTCTAAAAAAAGGCGTGAAAAAATCAATTCATAAATTTATTGAGAAACATGAAGAAATAATATAAAATCCGAAGATACTGAAGGCCGAATTTTAAGTATTTAGGCAACTAATAAACGAACAAAGAATATAGATTTATTATTTGACACCCTGAAAACGATAAAAATTAAGTTCAGTAGTCAGTGTGAGAGAATTTTCTATTTAAGGCAATTTTGTAATCTAGAATAAGAACAAGATTAAGTAATCATTCAGTGGACATTATGTTTTTTTGAAATCATATTTCTTGAAGAAAAATACTAAATGAAATAAAAATTTATAATTTATATTTTGTAGGGATTTTAGATATTTTAGATTTTTTTTAAATTTAGTTTGCATGGAGTATATTTTATTTTATATTTTTTGTAGTTCTATAAATATTAGAATAAACAAATTGAAAAATTTTTAAATAAGTATAAATATTTTTTACTATTTTAATTATATTTTGTTTTTGTTTTTCAAAAAGTCGATTTTGTATAAACTCTAGAACTTTTGCACTGTTAAATATGAAATATACAGGGAAAAATAGTTAATATTTTTTACTATTTTAATTATATTTTGTTTTTGTTTTTCAAAAAGTCGGTTTTGTATAAACCCTAGAACTTTTGCACTGTTAAATATGAAATATACAGGGAAAAAATAGCAATTTGGCCCCTCGTTTTAGTCGCCATCATGGAAATTTTAGCATACCCCGTTGTCCACCTGGAGTAGGCACCTTTGGGCAAAATCTTATCATAACAAGGAAACGATCATAATACACTTTCGCGGTATATGCGGCTTAGAGATGAAGTAAATTTTTTCCTGTAACTTTTACACTGTACAGAATCTTTTTATTTTAGTTTTTATTAAACAAATTCAATACCAAGTTTTCAAGCAAATAATGGGAATATTTTTGATATTGGAGATAAAATTGAAGCGCTTATTATAAAATTAATGCGATGTCAAATTGAGCTGAAGGTGATAGTCTCAATAACTTGAACATTGAAATCATTTTTATGCCTGTTTAATTTTTTTAATTTTTTAATTAAATCTCATTTTCCATTCAAAAGCACACGCTTGAAACTATCATTGATTTTTATTACTGTAAAAATCATTTTTGTTCATTTTTCTATACAGAAGTGTTAATTTTAGAATATTTTTTCTCCAAAATTCATTTACTCATTAAATAAATAAAATAATAATGTTAACGGTAATTTATTTTATTTATATAGGTTAAATAGTAATTTTGGATATAAAAATTTCTCGATGCACTAGATAAGTAGATAAGGTAACCTAGATAAGTGCATCAAGATAAAAATCTTTTTCTTTAGTGTTTCAACACAAAGAAAATATTTAAAAATGGAATACAATTTATTATTTCTGATTTTAATGAAATTTTTAATCATTATGATTGTTATTCATCTCGAAATTTAAGATACTGAACAACATAAAAGAATATATAAGGTGGAGTAGGGTAAGTGCAGAGCGGTTTTTAATAAAGTTGGACTTTAAATAAAGGTATATCAATCTATTGTATAGATATTTGGCAGGGTCGTTAACAATGGCATTCCACAGCTAACACTGTTTAAATCATTTTTGAAAATTTTATATTTGCGACAAAACCTTACAAAATGTCAGCTATCCCGCACTTAATGAGTCAGCTCAACGATTATTCGGTGGATTGGCTCCATGCTGAGGCATAGAGTTGTTTATAGGAGACTATGAGGAGGAAGTCACGATTCTCACTGACACGGGCTGTCCGCAGGAGCACTGTTCTCATCTTCCCTTTCCCCTCCTACCTTCCCTTCTATTTCTCGTGGCTACACCTCATTTGGTACAGCCTCTGTTCCTTTCAGAAACTATCTATGATATGATAATTAAATTTTGTGTTAAAAACGGTTAAAAATCATCTATATATAATGCCATATCTTTTAGTAGGCACGTTCCTTAGACTTGTATCTATGATAGGATAATTAAATTTTGTGTTAAAAACGGTTAAAAATCCTAACTTGAAGACTTACTTTTATACCATATTTTTAGACATGATTTCTGGATATCTCACACTAAGTGGAAAAGCTTTGTTTTGTTCTGCCTATGACCTTGAAGATGTCCCAGTAATAGCTAGGACGAAGTTTCCAAGCAGTGTTCACATCCTAGCTGTTGTTTCCGGTGAAGGTGACGTCATGCCACTGTGTTCACGTCCTAGCTGTTGTTTCCGGTGAAGGTGATGTCATGCTGCGCCGTCCTAGCTGTTGTTTCCGGTGAAGGTGACGTCATGCCGCCGCATGTATTTAGAAAGGAGGAAACTGTAACAAAAGAGGTTTACTTGCATGTTCTTACAATAATAATGAAACCTTGGATGGAAACTGTGGCTTCCGGGAGACCCTACATCTTCCAGCAGGACAGCGCACCTGCGCACATCAGTCATTTAGTGCAAAACTGGTTGTCAGACAACATGGATATGTTTTGGTCTAAAGAATTCTGCCTCCTAACAGTCCAAATTTGAATCCTTTGGACTATTACATATGGAGCGTTTTTGAAAGGGTCTCTAATAGGTCGAGACATCCTAATGTGGCATCTCTCCAGGCTGCTATTGAGGCAGCGTTTTCGAACTTGGACAAGCAGGCGTTGCACAGGGCATGTCATCGTTTCCAGTCGAGGATCAAGGCAGTAATTGAGGAGAAGGGAATTACATTGAGTAATTGGGGATCCCAAATTAATGTGCAAATGATAATTTTGATAATTTTATTCTAAGAGAGTGGAGGTGATTCTAAGAAATTCTAAGACCTGGGAGTTCCTAAGAGAGTGTAAACTGAATGGGGTGTTCCCGACTTCGATAGCAAGATTAAGGTACCAGTAATATCACAAGCAATACTTCTGAAAACTAAACGGATTTGCTTGAAGGCAGCGATAACAGATGCCAAAAGGAGGTTCTATAAGCTGCATAAGTTAAGGGAGACTTCTAAGGAAGCACTACATAATGGATGTGAAAACATGATAGAATTCTTGGAGGAGACAGCCACTAACTTAGCACACCTAAAGCAAAAGTTACGCATGAAATACGTAAGAAAGTTAAAATGGGTCCTTGATAAGCAGTTAGGCCCATCTAGAAGACGCAAATTGGACATTGACCAGGTCTTGACTGTGTTAGATAATATAAAAATACCAAATTACGTAGAGACAGTTATCATGAAGGGCCCCTCATATGCATTATGGAGTAATAGAAGTACGCTAGATGACATACCGATCTTTGAAACCTTACTGTCCAACATAGAACAAACGGAGAGGGATAAGCATAGATGGTTGTTCCTAAGCCAAAAAGAAAGAGTTAGAAATACTAGAAGAAATAAAGAGGCTGTGTACGAAAAAAGTAAGATAAAAAAAGCGATTGAATGGATGAAAGAGAATCAATATGTCATTATGAGAGAAGACAAAACCAAAAAATTAGTAATAATGGAAAGAAAAACTTATGAGGCATTCTTAATTGACTACATTAACAGCACACAACCAGAACAGCTACCCAAAGACCCAACAAACTCTTTAGTAAGAAGAGTAGAGAACCTATTGAAAGACAGGAGATTCCCGCAATTCTGGCGAATCCAAAGGAATGATGCTCCAGTGACACCCCGCCTCTTGTGAAATCCCACAAAGACCCCTTGGAAATAAGGCCGATAGTGGAAAAGAGGGGAGCGCTCCGCTTTCGATTCGCTATTTTGGTTTTGATTTGGCGGTTGGTTTGATGATGGTATGAGACGCAATTCCTGGTAAGTTATTAATTTAAGCCCGGCCAGGAGTGGATCTATCGGCAAAAGTCCGATGTAAGTAATCAATCATCATTCTAAATTAATATAACTGTCTGAAGAATCAATCTGCTTGTTGGCCTCAGTGGTCTAGCGGTTATGACGTTGGGACGTTAGCCCAAAGGTCCCTGGTTTGATCCCGGGCCGAGGCAGATTTTTTCTTCAAATAAATTAGTTAAAAATTCTGGTTCAATTATTAATTAATAGATGGCGCCACTCATTGATTCGGTAAAATTAATAATTATTCTAATTACGAGATGGCGCTAACATTAGTTCAAATTATTTCTAATCATTAAAATATTTCGTTATAGTTTCAAGGGCTAAAATTTGGCTTCAAAGTTTAGATTTGTTTGGTAAGTTATTAATTTAGATGATGAACAACGATGTAAAATATGAAAGTAAATATTTCTTAAACAGTTAGTATTGTGGTTATTCATTGTGAGGTTGGCTAATGGCTGAAATCTCACAAAGCAAGAACCAATTACCATATTTTACATATAGTTAATATTTCAATTAGTGTGAATTCGAATAGCGCGAGAAATTCATGGAACCAATTATTCGCACTAATCGAGGCCTACCTGTATTTGTATATACTTGTGGATGTTTAAAATTTCACCACAATTATGTTGTTTGTATTATTCTACAAATAGTCTTTTCATTAATTTTTTCTTGCACCATACTCATGTTCTTGTCTTAGTATATAGTGAAAGCACTGATTTAGATTACTGTAATATTAAATAATAAATACAGTTAACTCTTGATTACAAAGCTTCAAATTACTTTTTTTTTTAAATTATGAAATTTGTACACACAATTTACACGAATTTCTATATGTTTCGAGAAGCTTCTATAAATAGAAAAAGAGAATCTATAATTTTTATATTTCTATAGTAGTAATTCATTCTATAGTAATTTTATCTCAAATTACCTAGTTTTGAATTACGAACTAATATGGTAGAACCTAACTGATAGCATTAATCGAGGGTTACCTGTATATATTAAAATTGAATGCTAAATTTTGAATTAATTAAACATTAAGTTAAATTGTAAAAACAAAAATCTTTATAAATAATAAAACCAGCTTAAAAATGAACCAAAAACAAAGTACTTTACTTGTAAAGTACTTTCATGCATGTAAGCCCATATTCAGTGCAACATCTTTAAAATTAAAATAAAAGAATATTGTCTGAAATATTGATACAAAATATTTTAAACAACAAAATAAAATATTTTTTAAATTTGATTTAAAATTAAAATCATAAAATTATTCTAACTCTTGAAGTTATAGCTACAATAAAAATTATATAAAACATATAAAAACATTAATATAATCTAACTAATAATTATTTTACTTATAATTATTAGTATTATTATTACCTGTTGCAGTGTAATTTTTATGCTGCCATATTCTTTCTATCAGCTATTTTTTAGTAATTCCTACATATTCTATATTATTGTTATCAGCAAGGTCATATATTGGAATCTTGCATAGTCTAGCTTGTTCTTTGATTGGTCTGACATCTTTATTGTTTCTAATTTTATTCCATACTATGGAAGTTTTTGTTTGCACTCTTACATTATACTGTTTTTATAAATTATGCTTGATTTTATTAAAGATGGGTGTGATTTAAATTTTAATGATATTGCATTGAGGATAGGTTTACATATCTGAAAGTGTGCTTTGCATGTAATAAAAATTTTGTTTTTGGTTCACTTTTAAGCTATTTTTATTATTTATATTTGTTTTATGAAACTGGATTTTATAAGAACAAAAAACTTTATTTATTCAATTATTTTTTCTCTTAGATACCTCTTCAAACAGAAATTTCTATTGTTGCTCTACGTAAGGATTCATCTGGTCATTATGTAGATATAAGCCAACAGTTTCCACCAAACCAAAATGCAATACAATATGATTCTCTTAATAGAGAATATCGAGTTGACAATCGATTAAAATTAGGATTAGTACCATCTGATGTATATTATTACTGGAGTCTGCCACCAGAATTTTTACACAATCAGGTAATTTATGAAAATATAGTTAGTGACTAATATAATATTAAATGGGATTTTCATCTTTTCTCTAAATATTTTATTGTAATAAATTTCAGTTAAACAGCTATGGTGGATATATTCGTTACACTTTAAGATATCGTACTTCTCTCATTCCAAGACCTCCTCGTCTTGTTGATGTTATAATTAAAGGAAATAACATTACTTTATATCATGTTTTTAGTGAACCATATGGACCAAATAGAGATAATAATATACAAGTTCGTTTTTGGGAAGTAAGTTATTTTACAATATACAGTATATGATGTGTGTATGTGACATAAACATTCAGATGTTTTTGTTTTCTTTAGTAATTTTTATATTATCAATTTAATTTGTATTTCTTGCCCTCTATTTTATTAAGAAAATTAAAAATAAAATATTTTAAAATTAAGAAAAATTTTTATTGTTTAAGATTATATTCATTTTATATAAATAATTTATATACAGTTGATTCCGCTTAATTGGGACACATTGGGACTAATCCATTAAGGCCCAATTAAGTGGTTGCCCCAATTAAACAAACTAATAATAACTTCTAAAATAAAATATTTACATATTTTATTACGTATATTTTATTTATTTATTTACGTATTACTACATAAATAAATAAATAAGTAGGTAAAAAAATAATAATTAGATACTTATTTTAAATGCTTTATTAAACCAAAATACAGAAAATAAGCAGATATTCAGGCCTCATCCACTAACTATAGAAAACCATTGATCTAATGCTTCTTTGATTTCTGGATCCTTTCCACCATGCTTTCTTTTGGATGTTTCTGGAATTTCTTTATAATGCCCACTCATCACGCAGTTGATTTTCTTGTTATAGAAAATGCACTATGATAGATTTTGGTACACCAGTTATATCGGCGAGTCTATGATGGCTTGTATTAAATGGCTGGCTTTTAATTTTATTCAGCAAAGAAATTTTACTTGAAAGTGTAAAATCATTTCTTGGCATCTTGGCAAAGATTTAAAAATTTTAATAAAATCAACACTGTAAATGAATATCGCTAGGTACAGTATATAGTAATGGTAGACTCTTAAGCAGACACATACTTGCCAGATGCATGTCGATAGATAATTGATTCACATCATGCTAGTGTTGCCAAATATTAGTGTCCGTAGTGTTGACATACTTTCAAAAAATCCTTAAAATATGACAAAAATTGTTAACTTCCTAAAATAGCACTTAGAGCAGTAAAGTGCTATTTTATGAACTTTGAACTTTGAAACAGAAAGTTAAGCAGTTTATTTTTGCTTCAATTAACTGTTAAATTTCTTTTCTGCTACTGGTCCCAATTAAGCATTTAAATTATGTATTAGTTTATTAATTTGGTTTCTTCCCAATTAAGCGTTTAAATTATGTATTAGTTTATTAGTTTGGTTTCTTTTGAGATTTGGCCCAAAAAGCGGCTTCCCCAATTAAGGTGGCCCAATTAAGCGGAATCAACTGTATTTAGATTTATAACCACTTCCCAACTTTCATAATACACAACTTATATAAGTTTATGTTTACATAAAGTATTTTCTGTAATTATTTTTAAAATTCTTTCAGATATATACATAAATAGTTACTATATTTGTAGGTAAAAAGTTTGAACATGTTAGTTTGCATTATTAAAACTTCATATTACTTGATTTATTTATGTTTTTATATATTATTTATTGATCTTAAATATTGTATTAATGGTATATTGTTCCATGCAATGTTATCTCATTTTCAGTCAGGGAATAATTTGGTGCTGTAACATTGTATAATTGCAATCATTAGTCACCTAGCCCCAGAAGTTTTTAATCCAGAATTTTTGTTAAAAAATTATTTTTCTGACTTATGTAGAATTTGATATTCATACAGTTCCAAAAAATATAACCCCTAATTAAGCCAGGGAAAGGCTGTATATTAATATAGTAACTTCTCTAAAATTTGGCAATCTCAGGAATTGAAAAGTGCTGAATTTTTAAATTGCTGAATTCTAAAGTGAATACAAGCCATCCATTATTGGCAACAATGACAGTGTAAAAATATGTCATTAGATGAACTGTCTGAAATTTCAAGAACAATCTACAATTTATCATTTTCTTATGACCATTCATATTTATAATAATAGATATAATTGATAAATTCTATAATTGGTCAATGCAATTCATGTTTTTAAGTTAATGTACAATTGTCTGATATATCAGCAGCATTATTTTTGTATTTAGTTCCTATAATTTTGTGTTCTTTAAGTTTCTTATGCTAATATATCACAATAAATATTAGTAATGGGCAATCCATAAATTTAGATATTTCTGATTTATGATGATAATAATCAAGATTTGGGATTCAAATCAAATCTTATTGAAAAATTAAGACTACTTGTATTAATAATAATAAATATATTTTCTTATTTACTTAATTATTAATTATTATTTACTTTATTAAATATACAATAATGTCATTTATCCAGTCTCAAATAACACTGGTCTACAAATTTTAATTTTTTGTTTGCTTTGGAAATAAAATTATGCTTCTTTTGTTAATTTTGGTGCCCTGGATTCAAAAATCATAATGAAAATCATGTGTTAGCTCCAGTTCCAAGATAATTCAAATTTATGTGTAAAAGATACATATACAGGATGATTCAAAAACTCATTAAATCTTTTAAACAGAGCCTCAAATCAAAAAATGCAACTAAACTTTTTTATTTAGAATTTTATCCTTTATAAATCTATAAATTTTGTCACAATCTTTTTGTATATGTACATATACAAAAAGGTTGTGGCAAAATAGGCTTGGGGATCTCTACCATGACAATGCTATTAATCACTTCAAAAAATCCTGAAGAAGAGAGAAAAGCAATCTAAATTGGACAGATTCTTTAACGGAAAATAAACATAATGGATTAAAATGTAAGACTATATATGTATGTTGTTATTAGCATAAACATAATAGATGAAAGTGCAAGACTATGTATGTATATATTATTGCTTACATATAAATAAATGTAGTAAGAAATTATATAATTTTTTATTTATGCTTTGTTGAGTCTCCAGAACAAATTAATCAAATTCCCTTAAAAACCTATGGTAAATCAATGATCGGTTAATAAACAATTCGGATAATGAACATTGTCTTGGAACATGTTCTTAACCGATCACCCACTGTATATAAAATCAATTTCTAATAATTAATACCTGTCTTTAAACCTTCCTGCATAAATCCCCTAACAAACAAAAGTTATTTCATAAAAATCTATTCATCTGTTTTTGCATTATAAGTGAACACTCACACAGGCATTTCAGATTTATAATAGGAGGGGGATTCAAGTGAAAACCTTAAAAGTGCAATAATTTTTTTATTGTAACAATTAGAAACAACTTATGCATATCATTTTTCTACATAGTCTCCCTGATGTTCAATACAAGTTTTCCAATGCTTTGGAAGTGCATAGATACCATGTTGAAAGAAATCTTTTGGTCGTGTCTGTAGCCAGTCGTGCACCGCGGTTTTCACCTCTTCGTCACTTCGGAAATGCTTGCCTCCCATTGCTTCTTTGAGTGCACCGAACACATAAAAGTCACTAGGAGCGAGGTCTGGTGAATAAGGTGGATGAATAAGACATTCAAATTTGATATCTTGGATAGTCTGAACTGTCAAACTGTCTGGGTCGGGTGTTGTCATGCTGTAACAATACTCCGGAAGTCAGAAGTCCTCGTCGTTTACTTCTGATTGCAGGGCGAAGGTGATTTCGCAGCATATCTGAATAAGAATGACTGGTTACTTTTGCATCCCAGAAAAGAGTTTGAGCATGACTTTCCGCAGACTGTTGAGTGCGGAATTTCTTTGGTTTCGGCGATGATTTGTGGCGCCATTCCTTGCTTGACCTTTTCGTTTCAGGTTGGTGATAGTGCACCCAGGTCTCATCGCCTGTGACAATTTTTCCCAGAAATGCATCACCTTCGACATGGAATCGATGCAAAAGTTCTTCACAGGCATCAACACAATGTCTTTCAATTCGGCAGTCAACTGACGTGTCACCCATCTTGCAGACACTTTATTGAATTGCAGTACATTGTGGACAATATTGTGTGCTGAACCAACACTAATTTCTAACATTGAGGCTATTTCCTGTACAGTTATACGCCTGTTGTCCTTCACAAGCTTTTCCACTAATGTAATGTTCTTATCCGTCACTACGCGGTGAGTCTGCCCCAGTCGTGGAGCATCCTCCACAGAAGTTACGCTGCTTTTGAACTTTCTACACCACTCGTACACTTGCTGTAGTGACATACACGAATCACCGTCCTGCACTGTCATTCTGCAATGAATTTCTATTGGTTTCACACCTTCACTACTCAAAAAACGCATTACAGATCGCTTTTCTAGCGCGGTGCATGTGGATAGCGGAGCAGTCATCTTGTTGTGGACACTGCTGCCTTCTCTGGCGTTGCAGCATCACTCTGCCACCTGCCGATCACTTTGTGAATATTAAGGACCAATACTGCCACCTACCGAATAAATCGTACAACTTTTTGCAATTTTATGGCACTTTTAAGGTTTTCATTTGAATCCCCCTCGTATATGTATATATATAGATAAATTGTATAAGAAATTTTTCTCTGGGATTCAATGTGTCATTTCTAATCTTTTGGCATAAGTGCCATAGGTTGGCCATCCCTGTATAAGTCAATGTAGCAATGATATAAAATGCATGAGAAGATTGCATTTTGCATTCTCTGAATTAAACAATGAAATTTTATTTTTAAAGAATTACAGTGTTAGTATTTCTTGAAATTTTTGTTTTTGTACTTATTAAAATCAAAATGAAAGCTCATTATAATCTAAAATTTTTAGTATTAAATTACATTAAAATATATATGGATCAGGATAAACAAAATATCTTCACTATAATTAAATCCACTATAGGTAATGTCTTTGATTTATAAGTTTTTTCAAATATGAACATTAATTGCAATAAATAAATTAATAAAAAAAGCATTTAAACCCACATACATGGCTATACAATATAATACAATTGGTTTTATAGCAGAAACTCTGTAGTCTGCTTCAAAATCAGAAAATTCAAAATGTTGACTGAGAAGAGGAAGGTAGTGTGTTATCTGATTTTAATGGCATATTAATTATATTCTTTTCAACTAAAGATGGTTTGCCTTATATGGTAAAGAGCTTATGGATTGCAAAGGTCAATCATCCAATATAATTCAGAGTTTTTGTTTTGTTTATCCAGCAGCACTTTTTACCATCGCTAATAATTTAAAATTTTTTTATGGATTGCAAAGGTCAATCATCCAATATAATTCAGAGTTTTTGTTTTGTTTATCCAACAGCACTTTTTACCATCGCTAATAATTTAAAATTTTATCATCATTTAAAAATTGTCAAATTAATACTTTACATTTCATGGTTTTGCTATTAAATATTAAATTAAATCCCTAATCACTTAAAATTAAATAAATACAACAAATGACGTCGTCATCCTTTAGTATTTAGCAGTAATGGTGGATAGCACAGTTGTTGTAGGTAAGGAGAAATCTTGCACAATCAAGCTAGAAATGTTATTTTAAATGAATATATCTATGCAAGATGACATCTTCAATGAAATTTCACTTGATATTAGTGTTTCTGTATTGACAATTAAAAGAATTGTAACCAAAGAAAGCAAAACAACAGACAATGAACTTGGAAATAGAAAACATGCCAGTTAAATTGTCAACACCTGGAAAGAAAAGGCATTTTTGTATTTATAAAGTAAAGATTAAAATATCTTAATCTGATTATTATGTTTTTAAATCAAATTTCAAATTGAAAATGGTAATAAATTCTCTATTGTCATCTGTTTTACATTGTATCGCTTATAGGTATTTTTAACTGTAAAGATTCGTCGATCATTGAATTTGGCCTTGAAAGTTCTTCTATAGTTGAAAGGACTATAAATAACTTCTGTTCCGAGATTGTGCCTAAGATAGAAATTCATTTGCATATAAGTTCATATACAGGCACTTTCTAATTAAGAACATTCTACTTATGAATATTCATATTTATGAACATAAAATTTCATTTTCAAATTTTCATGAAATTTCAAAAACTCTTTAACAGTTTTATGTAATATAATAGTAAAATGCTTTAGCAATCAATATAATGTAAAATTCCCAAGTTAGTTAGGATATTACAGCAGTATTTCAAGATGGTAGTGATTACGTCAAAAATTCCTCAGTTTATATTCAGAACTATTCATTAAAATCTGTGAAATAAGAAACTTTTAATTGATCCAATTGTGAAATATGTTACAATATACAGTATATAAAATTATTTCAATACAGTTTTTATTATAAATTTATGCAAACATTTTCGATTCAACGAATCATCATCAGGCACATTTTAGGGTGAAATCGAAAATCGAATGTCTACAAGCGTTCTTTCTGAATAAAAACTTTATTCAACTGCACAAAGTGCTGTTTTTTTCCCTATTTATTTAAAGATATAAGTCTAAGCAGTTTATTTGAATAGCAATAAAAGTTATTTCAATACTTTTGGGAGCTACAATAACAAGCAGTATCTGAGTTACAAACTCCCAATTTATGAACTAAACTTACAAATTATGTTCATAACTAGAGGAGTGCCTGTACTTATCTGTAAGTAATAATGAAGAATAAAAGTTCTTTAACAATAATATGACAAATAATTTCTTTATTATTATAATTTGCTTGATTTTAAAGGCTATATTTTCATTTATTTAGATAAATAAATCATTGTTTAATCCAGCATTTCCCAAACTATGTTCTGCGGAAAGAAGGTCAATAAGTGTTCCGTAAAAAAATTATGAAAATTAATATAAACCATATATTATTTTAAATGTTGTGTCAAGTTGAAATTGGAGATCACTAGTTTAATTTGCTATTTTCATGTGTTTTATTTTACATAATTACAATTTGATAATAAATGTTTGTTCTGTTTTCTTAACTCTTAGGCTACGTTCACACCAAGCGCGCTTCGTTTAGTCTCGTGTTCCTACTGTATTGTCCAGCGAAGTGCTATGCATAGCGATTAAGCGAGCGATATTCACATAGTGTGCTGTCTCTCGCATAGAAGTATTCCAAGATGAAAGCATCATGCCAGCAAGAAAAACATTAAGAAAATTGTTATACTATTGGAGAGCGTATCATTTAAATTAAAACAAATAAGAAAAAAACCTAAATGAGTTCATGAATTTAATAAGGAAAGATGAAATTTTGGAGAATTTTATCATCTGCATAGAGATGCCAGATGTTATCCCACAAATTCAAAGATTATGAGAATGTCAAAAGAAACATTCGATATTCTTTTGAAAATTGTCGAACCTCATCTTTCTGGTCCAGGCACAAATTACAGAGAAAGAATATCCGCAGAACAGCGGCTTGTCATAACTATCAGGTAAGCAAAATGGCTTAATATTCTTGATCTATTGCATTATCATGTAATTAGGCATAAAGTCGTAACAATTACTACAGGTTTATTTTAAATTATAATAATTACCAATTAAAATACAAGAAAATAAATTTAATCGTGTGTAATTAAGATTGAATTAGACTGACAATGAGTCTTCTTGGGCAAAATAATTTTTTAGGCCACCCGATGTTATATTGAAAGTATCATTTAGAGACATTTTTGCTTAAAGTAACAGTAAATAGAGCACAACCTATTTAGCAAAAAAATACGATGCAGGATACTTATAATGCCCTGTATCAGACACTGATATAGTGCATTATATATTAATCATAGATTTAGAAATTATATTACTGCATACTGTTATGCATTAGAACTCCAAAAATTATCATTCTTAATTATACATTAGCTATACTTTTATCAAATCAATTTGCAATACCTGCAATTTCTTAGTTTCTTAAAAATTTCTATTAGTATATGGAATCTTTACTTATTTCCATTATTATTTTACTCCATTTATTCCATTATTATTTAAAAACAGCACTTATAATCTGTTCCTCCATCTTGAAAACATATAGCGGAAAGCACAGAAAACAAACACTGTTCGATACCAAACGCTTCACATAGATTACCACTAGAGTCTCTCATATCAGAACGCGAACGATGTGAACATGTTGGTTTAGACTATATGTTGGTAAATGACGTTATCACCCTTAGTGTTAAGATACACGCGAGAGGCTAAGCGAAGCGCACTTGGTGTGAACATAGCCTTATACTTACTTGCCTTATTTATTTATTATTAATATCTACCTATACTATAAAATAATCAAGTATTCCATAAAAATTTCAGGATTTGTGAACTGTTCTGTCATAGAAAAAGTTTGGGAAACACTGGTTTAATCTTATATTATTGGTTTTGTTGATCCTTATGTAATTTTATTGGGATCAAATTGCATTGTTGAGTACCAGAACTCCTGTTTTTAACATTATGTTTATGGGAAATTGATTCTTCATTAACAAGTTCTTATTTAATGAGCTCACTTCAGAACGAGTTAGCTTGTAAAGGTGGGAATTACCTGTATATTCAGAATTGACTGTATTTAACGATCAAGAATTTTGTTAACAATTTTTATGGTTAAATATACAGTCGATTCTCTGTATTTGTGGATTTACTGTTCGAGTATTCGACTCTTTGCGAAAATTTATTTGTAACCACAAATTCAATTTTCACGACACTTTTGTGCTTATTTACGGATTCTCACTGAATGGCAGAAATACTGTTATAAATGTTACTCTTACTCATAGTCTCTGTGTTGTACTGCCTGAAAAGACTCATTACCTATCCTTGCTCACTCCACAGATCGCAGATAGGCCAAAAGTCTATTCTTATCGTCTGCAGATCTCATTATTAAAGCCGGTAACGCTATGCTTAAATGCAGCCTCAAATTTAGGTGCTTAACTTCCTGCATAATTATTCCTTACGCAGAGATTTTAAAAAATCTGAGGCAAAAAGTGACGCAAACAAGGCTGACACAGTTTTTCAATACAATTCAGGAAGATAATATGTCAGCTGCCATATCAAACAACTATCCATCAAAACTAAGATTTTATTTACTACATAGTTAGTGTTTTAAAAAATTAAATAAAGATTACATGTAATTATAATACTGTATATGGTACTGTATACTGCATATATTGTAATTATTTGTAAGTACTGTAATACACATTAAATAAGGTGTCTTTAAACAGAAAAACACAGATAAAGCAAGGATGAAAATGTTGAGAAGAAATGTTTGCAGGAACCTAACTCTATATTTCCCATAGGCACATTGGTTCAGTATTTGCTAATTCAGTATTCAGGGAAGAATTTACAGAATGAAACTACCACGACTAACAAGAATCAACTGTAAACTGTAATTGAAAAGTTAATTACAAACATGCTATTAAGCAATGTGAAACCAGCAACTGCCTCACCAAAAAAAGGAAAAGCATATTTTGAAATATTTTAAAAAATATATACAGTATATTTAAATGCTATCACCAATGCTCGAAATATTTTCAAAAATCCAGTGGCCAGAAAAAATTTCTGATCACCAAATCCCCTCCCCAAAAGAAGAAAAACACTTGCATAACTTCACCAGGAAATACGTTTTTCACAACACGATTGGGAAGTACCATGTGGTATGTGAGTTGTGCTTTTATAACAACCATGTCAAAAGTATCATGTCATATATACATTCAAACATTAATTTCAGGCAGTGAAATAAATACCCATCATTTCAATAAATAGCTACTAAACCATTCACTAAAATATTTAAGAAGTTCCCAAAATTCTCCATAACCACATGTAACCAGCACGAAACAACGCGAACGGCAAATGATCTTCTTTTTTTCATCTTCCTTTATCTTTCCGAAAATTCTTGAAATCAATTGAAGCACGAATGTAGGACATTAAAAACTAATTTATTTAGAAAACGTTTTTGGCTATTCGATAACTTTCCGAAAATTACCTGCATTAATAAGTGACAATCAAAATGCACCATGCAAATCTCGCTGGGGTATGACAGTATTAAAAATCCCAGCGGAATTTCAATCACCCCTTTAACTTATCCCCAAATTAAAGGTTCCTGAGTTCATTGGTGAAGGTCCCATAAGAAGCAAAAGCCCCGTTCTCATGGGGCTCCAAATTTGGGACTCGAAATCACATTTCTTTATGATTTTCTGGAAGACTTTTATAGATAATCGGATATTTTAAACGATTTTAGACGTATCTTATCATTCTGAATCGAATGCAATCAATTTAAATTAGCTACGACTTATCTTTAGGAAGTTATGTAATTTTTTTGCTTACAACGATATATTCGTTCCGAAGCTTAGTAAAATTCTCAAATATTTAAATGTTTTATTGTGTGTATTAAGTTAGAACTTAGAAAAAGACCTGAGCTCAGGCCGAACTCTGGAATTTGCAGAGCTCGGCCTGAGCTCATAGCTCATTAGCTTATAATTAATAGTATTAACAGTCGTCCTAATCCGCGACTTTGCAACAGAAGATGTATTACGACAAAACAATACACCATAACATACCAGACGTCACTCTCATAGAAAAACAAAACCAAGTTACCTACATTATAGACATCTCAATACCAGACACACACAACATCCGGGATAAGTTACCTACATTATAGACATCTCTATACCCAACACACACAACATCCAAACCTACATTATAGACATCTCAATACCAGACACACACAACATCCAGGGTGTATTCACCCAACAACAGACCAGACATCACTCTCATAGACAAACAAAACAAAGTTACCCCCATAACAGTCCAGACATCACTCTCATAGATAAGCAGAACAAAGACCTGAATTATAGACATCTCAATACCAACATCATTCTCAGACAAGTTATCTACATTATAGACATCTCAATAATCATCATAGACAAACAAAACAAAGTTGACACACAACA
This sequence comes from Olivierus martensii, assembly GCA_000484575.1. Classification (NCBI taxonomy): domain Eukaryota; kingdom Metazoa; phylum Arthropoda; class Arachnida; order Scorpiones; family Buthidae; genus Olivierus; species Olivierus martensii. The sequence continues at coordinate 104,153 of AYEL01091611.1, read as the reverse complement.
TCCAAGTTACCTACATTATAGACATCTCAATACCAGACACACACAACATCCGGGATAAGTTACCTACATTATAGACATCTCTATACCCAACACACACAACATCCAAGTTGCATTCACCCAGAAAATTAGCAAATACACAGAACTCTCACAAGAAATTAACATCTTTGGGGAATGCGGAATGCAAAAAGTAGTCACAGTACACATCATTATTTCTTCAACAGGAGTAATCCATCACACTCTACACAAAAGTCTCAAAACACTAGATCTACATCCCAAGACATACATAACACTTCGAAAAGCATCACTACTCAATACATGCAATATAGTTCTCAGCACTGACACAGACAGTTAGTTAATACACAATTAAACATCACAAGTAGCTATGACTTGACTCGTGTTTGACATAGCACTTTGACCCAGAGATACTCCATGCCCACATCGATGTACTATTATAATAATAATAATAATAATAATAATTTATATACAGTATGACCCCGTTAACATGCAGTAGTTGGGTCCATGGTTACTAAACTGTGGGTTAAGTGAACCACAAGTTACAGTATTAATAAATTGAGCGATAATATAAGTTCCAACATTAATATGAATTTTCTGTGTGATTTGGCCAATACAAAATGGTTGAACGTGCAGCTAATCTCACTGATCACGAGATTTAATGACAAAGATGTCTAACAGCCGTATTCACCACGGCGAATTAATTCTCTGATCAATTCTGTTTTTTGTACTTTCCATAACAAGTTCCATGAATTAATCTCCAACTGCGAGAGGTTATTTAACCCCTTCCCCGATAGAAGAGGTTAAATAACCTCTGGGTAGTTGAAGATTAATTCACGAAATTTGTTGTGGCAAATACAAAAAATAGAAGTAATCTTGGTCTGAGAATTAATTCGCCATGGTGAATACAGCCGTAAGAGTGATATCACAAGCAATTGCTTATCAAGATAGCCATAATAAACCTGCATGTTAAGCAGATTGATGTGTTACTGAACTGCGTGTTAATGGGGTCTGACTGCAATTATCATATTCTTACCTGAACTGTAAGTGCATTCTTTTTTTCTGGCCGATTCAATGTAATTTTTGTTATATTATCTTCTTTGGTAACAATAATATCTTTTTGTTCATTCTCATTTGATTTATTATTTGCCAATTTTACTGGCTGTTCTGTATTCAATAACTCATTTATTAAATCTGCATACTGTTGTTTGGCTTCAGCCTATACTTAATGAAAAGAAACAATTCATTCATATATAATAGTAATCCTCATATAATTTGTTTTATGAAAGATATTATTACAAGATTAAAATCAAATAGTATTGTAATATTTATTTTTATAACAATCAACTAAATATGACAATTTTTTTATTTGAATGTCAAAATATATAAATACTTCTTGCATATAATTAGTTTCATAGTATATAAACTGTCATGTTATATTTTTTGGAATCTTCATCATTCTAATATAATGTTGCTATTGTAAAATGTTTTGATATCATATTAGCATAAAATTGTTGTTGATATATACAAGGTGTCCAAAAAATCTGGATGCACATTGCTTAAAAATTTTCATTTCATAGCATAGATTTTTATATAATATGGTCAATATGATTGATTTCCCTAAAACCTATTTGATAGAACCTTAAAGTCCAATAAAATCACTAACTTCAGCTTAATTTAATAGTATCCCAAATGGTTCACAAAAATCTGATACAAACAATACCTGCTGAGAAAGCTTTCATTACAAATTATAAATACTGTTCCAGTAGATGACACAAAAAATTTTACAAATTTTACTTTGCTTTGTAAAATTTTACAAAATTTTACAAAGCAAGGTGGTTTGTCTGGAAGTGGAATAGTTATAATTTTCCCTAATCATACTAAAACTATAAAAATTAGAAATTCCTGTTCCAGTAAATGACACAAAAATTTTTACAAATGGCAGTAAGCAAGGTGGTTCGTCTAGAAGTGGAATAGTTATAATTTTCTCTAGTCATACTAAAACTATAAAAATTAGAAATCCAAATTTTATTTCTAACTTCCATGCTGAAATCATTGCAATAAAAGAAACCCTTAAAGCAATTGACAGTCTTGTTCATAATATCTGGATATTTACAAAAATCAGCAAAATGTGAAATCTATGTATAAGTTAATCTTTCAGCTTTCAAGTGTTAAAACAACAACATTCATTAAAATAAATATATTTCTTTTACAATTTAAAAAATTTTTCAAATCCAGATCACTATTAGAATGAAAATGGTCACTTATACAAAATGCTAGACTTATAGTATTGAAACATTGTGATGCAATTGTGCTCATCACATCCAGCAACATTTCTGTACAATACGATTTTATCGAAGTGCTTGTTCAGTAGAAAATATCAAAAAATATTTAAATATTTTGTCATTTCTGTACCTCAACAAAAATATTTAACAAAATTTAAATAATAAAAAAAAAAATCAGAATTGAAGCGCACAACAAAATTTTTGATGGAATTGGCAGGAATGGAAAGCCAACTAGCATACAATGGATTGTCGAAAACACAAATCTGCGATCTGAAATCAATCGCAAAATAATCATCATGTAATTTCTAAATAGTTAGATCTATCTGAATGCACAAATTGTAGTTCAGAAACATTGAATATTGCTATATTTCCATTTAATATTAAATGATGATATGCGCATTAATGGCAGCCAAGTTTGCTCATTAAAAAAAAAATTGAAACTAAACAAAAACAGCAAGTAAATAATCAAAAGTAAATTTTCCTAAAATATTTTCCAAACTATACATAATCAACACCAAGTGCACTCGGCTAATATAAAATAATAATAATAATAATAATAATCCTTCTGTTGGTATCTCCACCTTGACCTATGAGTTGCCCTTCTGACCAACCCTTGGTGGACGGGCTTGCATGCTCCGACAACTCTGAAAGTTATGCTGGCAATAGCTCTGCTACTGGTAGGGTTTCCCAAGCAGCAGGAAACAAACCCCTGGAAAATCCTGGAAAACCAGGGTTTCCCATGGTTGTGCTACTGGACAGGTCTCTGTGGGTAGGAGCCAGACTAAGAGTGATACCAATCTCCTCATGAATGACATAATGATGAAAACAAAAGCTATCAATACTGCATCAGTCGTCTCACAGCAAAAGGACCATGTTCAGGACTTAGGTAGATGATCCTGTTCGAAAAGTCCCCTATGTTACAGTCTCCTATGAACAACAGTGGTGGTGTGCAAACAGCACTGCCTCATATATGGCTACTGTAAGGAATTGCTCTAAAGATCGGAGAGTTCAACTTTGGATGTTTTTATGACATTACAGCCAAAAACCACCAAGTTGGGTCAACCATGCCAACACATGAAATGGACTGAAGATTTACATAAATTCATCATGCAAACTTATAACTTAAAATGAAATCGACAACACATCTTATAGACAAGAACTGCACAAACAATTATTTTTAAGTTCCTCCATTTAAATCAGCTGACTGCACAGAGAATAATGAATCAACACCAAGCCATTGTTACAACAATGGCTTGGTGTTGATTACTCGTAGCCTTTTGTCCCAGACAATACTTAATCAATTAAAAGACAAAATTAGTAACATTTAAATGGTGAACTCTCTTTTATCATCAAACGAAGAAAATACTACCTTGAAAGTTGATTTTGACAATCCTAATTATTGTCAAGAAGAAACTTTTCTCAGTCAATTAATTCCATAACACATCTCTGAATTGCACAAAAAAATAGAAATTGAATTTTATAGAGCATTAGCAGAATTTTCAAAAACTAATCCATTAACAAGATATAAAATATCAAAGCAAACCTATTCCAGTAAATTCTCAGAAATAATCAGTATCTTAAACTTGTATATTATCCCATAATATCTCAGCCAAAATTTTAACTTTGAAGATCTTCACACTTCGATTTACTTTTTCAACAGAAAAAATATTTAATCCCAAGTCTAATTATATATCACCTTAGCAACAACGCCTAACTTCAAAAATAAAAGATTTACTTAATAATCTGAGATGCCTAACACAATATTTTAAAGGAAAAAAAAAACTTGTATATTATCCCATAATATCTCAGCCAAAATTTTAACTTTGAAGATCTTCACACTTTGATTTACTTTTTCTATTTACTACAGAAGGTTTAGTGCCATTGCAAGATGCAATGGCACTAAACCTTTTTCAACAGAAAAAATATTTAATCCCAAGTCTAATTATATATCACCTTAGCAACAATGCCTAACTTCAAAAATAAAAGATTTACGTAATAATCTGAGATGCCTAACACAATATTTTAAAGGAAACAGATGCAAAACATTAAATAAGAATATTAAGAAAATACTTAAAAAACCAAAAATTCATATCAAGCATGAAAATTACAACTCAAAAACAGAAGAATACATAGATATATTAAAACAAAAACTCAATGCTTTCAGTACAAGAATTGAGCATTACAAAGAATGCACAGAACGCAAACAACAAAACAAGCTTTTTCTAAGAAATGAAAAACAGTTTCATAGAAAACTGAACCAGGAAAAACAAGAAAATTCTAATAACTCCCCATCTATAAAAGATATGGAATATTGGTCAAACCTCTGGTCGAATAAAATTATTCATAATGCTAATGATTCTTGGATTAAAGAAGAAATTGAAAATATAGTTGGCCTCGATTAGTGCGAATAATTGGTTCCACGAATTTCTCGCACTATTCGGTATTAACTATATGTAAAATATGGTAATTGGTTCTTTGTGAATAGGAAAAAAAAGCAAAACATTAAATAAGAATATTAAGAAAATACTTAAAAAACCAAAAATTCATATCAAGCATGAAAATTACAACTCAAAAACAGAAGAATACATAGATACATTAAAACAAAAACTCAATGCTTTCAGTACAAGAATTGAGCATTACTATTATTTTAAGTTTGACTATGTTAAATACACATATACAGGTTAGTATTAATTGTAATACAATATATGCTTATTATAAGACTTTGTTCGTCAGATGGTGATATATGCTATATGTCATAATTATCACTTGACTGCAAGTTGATGATTTTAATTAATACAAATTTGCAGTTTGAATTAATCTGTTGTTCTCTTTTGGAGAAGGGGGAGGGTCACTGTCCTGGATAGTGACCATCTGTGAAATTTGAAAAAATCAGGTCTGTCCCAAAGGGTGGTCACTTTAACAGGTTTTACTGTATTTTGCAATCATATTTAACAATATCCAATATTTAAAAATACCTAAAAAATAAAAATAATACTCAAAAGCCCTTTAGCAGTCAAAAGATTTTATTCAGTAACGTTTCAACGCACTTGGCATCTTCTTCAGCTGCTACGTGTTGTAGCAGCTGAAGAAGACGCCAAGTGCATTGAAACGTTACTGAATAAAATCTTTTGACTGCTAAAGGGCTTTTGAGTATTATTTTTAGTTTGTGTTTAGTGCAGTCTCTTTGAACTTATATTACCTAAAAAATATTAAATTATGTAAAGTCATACATATCCACATATTTTTCATTAAAAAATCAAAAGAATCAATAAGATAATGACTTTTATTAAAAACAAATATTGAGGATTATGTGGTTGGAGCAAAAGCACAACATAAATGCATCATAAATGAGCCAATGAATCTTACTCTCTTCCATATATAAACAAGACTCCCTTATTCAAAATTTTTTGAAAAAATTCATTGGTTTATACATGAATACAGTGAACTTCCGTACAATGCAGGGGATATGTTCTGCGTTATAGGAAATCAAATATTATTTATATCATATTTATACAGTGGTATCTCGACTTATGAACTTAATTCGTTCCTGTCTGTGATTCGTAACCCCAAAAATTTTGTATCTTGAAACCCAGTTTTCCATTTTATCTTATGGAAAATCAATTTATAAATTTTGAAAATAATAAAAAAAATATGCATTTGTGCACAATTATTATTTTTATTTTTGAAATCTTTGGTTTTACATGCTTTGTATAAAAATCATCTTCCATTAAATAAATAAATAAAAAAAAAAAAAACAATTTTCTTATGAATGATTTTGTAGTTTGATTTTCGATTTATCATCATCAGTTGCTTCTTTTTGTCTCTAGGCTTGGGCTTTAACTTGCATCGTGAGTTAAAATTAGTTAACAAAGAAATCAATATAACTACTAATTATTATGTAGATCTTTAATATTATCAAGAATAAGCAATCTTTTTCACATTAACAATTATATATGAGTATTTCAAAAAATAATTGATACATTTTTATACAAAACTCATAGAAAATATTTTACAAATATAATATTTAAAAGCATCATAGTTCGTATCTCAAGAATAAGTTCATATCTAGAGGCCAAAATGGATTTGAAAAAGTTTGCACAGTAGGTAATCAATTAACGAACAAATTGGATAACAAATACTTTTTCAAAAAATTTTTATGTTTGGTTAGGCATAGTTATAATTAATAGAATTGCATTCGTTCTAAACCGCGACTTTGCAGTTTGGATAATGAACACTTCACAGAACAAACTGTGGAACCTGCAGATTGATGGAATGACAGGTCAGTCTAATGGCTGCGTGGTAAAACTGTGGCTTAACATTCTGGAGGATTCAGAGGTCCCACTCCTCCAATTTTTCAGAAGGGATCTGGGCCCGGCCCCTTGAAACCCATTCTTCCAGTTGACTACATCATGAGTGTTGGTCAGCCTATGATGATGGTGGCTCTATAAGTGGCTGCCTCCAAATAAAAATATTCCACGAGGCTATTTCAGCTTAATTAATCTAACGGAATGACAGGCTTAGACCTTGAGCATTTGTGCTTAACTAACCTAACGGAATGACAGGATTAGGCTTGCGCGTTCGTGGAGTATGGGTAAGGATGGAAGAACAGTAATTTTTCCCGATTAAAATGAACTGGAGAATGTAAAACAAATCAAAGATTTATTAAAGAAGGTAAGAGAGAGAATTATCAATTTTGGTCTTAGAATGGCACCCATACCAGGTTGAGGTCAATAGACTTGGGAGATCTACCACAACAATGCTATTAATCACTTCCGAGAAATCCTGAAGGAGAGAGAAAAGCAATCTATATTGGAAAGATTTTTTATCGGAAAATAAATATATAAATGAAAATGCAAGATTATATATGTATATATTATTGAAAATAAACATAATAGATTAAAATGCGAAACTATGTAAGTATATATTATGAATAAACATAATAGATGAAAGTGCAAGACTATGTATGTATATATTATTGCAATAATCATATAAATGAAAATGCAAGATTATGTATGTATATATTATTGTTACTTACATAAAAACAGTAAGAAATTATATAATTTTTTATTTATGTTTTTTGGGTCTCTGGAATGAATTAATCAAATTCCATAAAAACCTATGGTAAATCGACGATTGGTTAACGAAGAATTTGGATAACAAACATTGTCTTGGAACAGATTATGTTCTTTAACTGATCAGCCACTATCCCGAAAAGTTCATATATAGAGCAGTTTGTAAGTCAAGATACCACCATATATTAATTTATAAATATTTATAAATCGAGTACTAGTCGAAATTTTTTCATTGCATTATACGAATTCAATTTACAAGAGAATGCGGTATACGGGAGTTTATTGTAAATATGATATTTATATTTTATTGCTATTTTAATTATTATTTAGTTTCATAATTACCCATTTATTTGATTTAACAATTGTAAACATGTCAATAGTGGAAGCAATTGTTTTGTTCATGATGTAAGATTAACTTCAACCAAAACGTATTTCCATCAAATCAATATGCAGATAAGCTTAACTATATTGTTTGTTAAGATATTATTTGTCATAATATCTGCATTTTTTTGCATTTTTATTTTTCATTACAATGTTCTAATATCAATGAAAGATTATTTATTAGAATTGTCATTAATGACATAATTTATGTTAAATGCAAGCAAATATAGCGGACTCTCAATTTTATGAACTCCCCAAAAATGTTTGTACAAATCAATATGCAGATAAGCTTAACTATATTGTTTGTTAAGATATTATTTGTCATAATTAAAATAGAAAGTCTGCAAGGCCTCTGCAAGTCTCCTGATGATGTCAGAACTGGTTGAGCTATATCAAAGGTCAGCAATGCGGTGCCCGCGAAGCAATTTTTAAGTACCCGCCATTCATTTATCTGAAAGTTAAATTTTAGATATTTGAACAACAAACACTCGTAGTTATAATGAATAATTTTAGTAAAAATTCTTACAATTGCTCACTTTGATTTTATCTTTGCCATTTCAACAATTATACAAACTGTGTAATTAAATTTTTGACAAAAAAATTAAATCTTGGCGACATCTACATAACACTAGATGAATTAATTTTTGAGTACTAGAGACATCTAATGCCACATATAGTGAACTATTTTCTGTCTTCACTATTCTTGTATACTCCATCCAGCTATTCCGTACAACAGTGCCTGCCGAACTCCCACATTTTTGAAATATGCCCTCTTATTGAAAAAGGTTGCCGACCCGAGCTATATGACTGATCAATCGCCAAATGAGGCAAACTTTATTTTCACCCATCAGATATTACCATTTACCTAAAATGAATGGTTTAGCCCTCTCAAAGTAGCTCCCTCTTTCATGAACTAGAAACACTGCAGAATTTTCTCGTCAGAGCCAGACAAGAAAATTCTGACAGAAAATCTATAGAGAAAAAATCAGAAAACTAAAATACAGAAAAAATCATGAAAATAAATTGTGGGAAGCATTAATCAAACATTTGCAAGATTATCTCATCAGACTCGCCAGCTGCAATTTCTAAGTCGCCAATGGTGAGCTGGCAACTGTTATTTCGAGCTCTAGCTGTCACTGTCTAAATAATCATATTATAATATTGATTTGAAGAAATTATTAAAAATGTTTACATAGTAGGCAATTTTAAAAACATTGCACTTCTAGTTATAAATAGGTGTGGATCTCACAAAACCACAATACAGTTATTAGAAGTAAAAGTTTCTTATAAAGTTTAGAAATCTCTATAGATTAAATTTAATAATTTCTTTTTTTCTAAAACTTAATTTTTCAATTTTAGATCAAATGGCTAATTTTACAAATATGTCAACAAGTAAAATTTCTCCAAAATTGATTTATAATTATAAAATATAACAAAAATTATATAAAGAGAGAGAAAAAAAACACAGCATTAGGCTGAAAAAATTCTTTTATTTCAGAAAATAAACATTTTTAACTACTGTCAACTGGTCTATATCAGGTTTGACAGTGGTCAAAAACATTTCTTTTCTGAAATAACAGATTTTTTTGTCTAGTGCTGTGCTGTTTTTATATCTTTTTATAAGTGGCAGAAAGTCTACAGCCATAGTAGTAAAAATTGTATAATTTGTACTCTAAAAAACTTTGTTTATAAAGTAACATTAACTGACAAATGAAGTTTAATGGAATATATTTAAAATTTGATTTTTACTAAAATTTTTTTTTTAGTTTTTTGACTTTTTTGATTGCTTCAGTTTTATACTTTTCATTATAAAATTTTTTATATGAATTTGAATTGGATGATGAAAGTATGATGAGATATTATCATAGGCCAATTATTTAAATAAAGTAATGTTTTAAAAATAATTTATATTTATATTCTGAATTTAAACACTTCTTGATATTATAAATTTTATGATAAATAATTGTAGAACCTGTGGCAATGATAATACTGGTTGACTTTGAACAAATTTTATTATAGGCATTCTCAATTTGTATACAATTCAGAATATCATAAACCAGCTAACAGCCAGCAATTCAGCTTTGATCAAAGTGACTAGATATGGGACTTCAATCTTGCTAATTTCAAAGTTAAAATGTTTAAATCTTAATACAAATATTATAAGGATATATTTTCTTTCAGCTGGATAATGGATCTGGATTCAACTCTCAAAAAATGAAAGAAAAAAATAGAGAGTAGACTATGTAAAATAGAGAGTACATTTCCAATTTAATCTATTTCTAATATGGAATAGAGCTTATAACAATTGCACAGCAGAGCATAGATTCAATAAAGAATAACATTGCTGCCAATTGTAGTTTTTTTAATTCAAAATTATAATACTCAGATAAACTTAATCATGACATAAAATTTTTGAATTTCATATTTCACATGAGAACTATGGGCATATTGTTACATGAGTGCTTATTTAGATTTTTTTATGTATGATACAAGATAAAAAAAATATATAATTTGGATTTTTAAATTATAAAATATCATGGAGTGAAAAGATACTTTTACTCCTTAATCAGATGTGCATAGGATGCCCCAAAATTATCTCCATGAATCAGCCCCAATATTTTGGTATACCATAAAAATCTTATTATGTGCCAGATTATATGCAGGATATCGATTTGTTATCATTGTTCTACAATTTATCACATAGTTCTTTGATCATTCAGAAATTTTATACATCTTCAAGATATGAATAAAGTTGGTAATCAAAAATTTCAAGCTTATTTAATAATCATAAGTTACAGTTATTATTTCTACTTATACTTAATTACTTCCAGAAATCAATAAATTCTAGCACCAGTTAGCATGTTAAATGTATTAAAATATATTATTATTTGAAACATTTTAGTAAACACCATCATCAATAGCATTTTTATGATTACAGAACACATTTAAAAATATTAAAATCAAACAGACACTGTTGCACATCCTTATCCAAGGATATGCCAAAAAATGGTAGGTCATAACAACAAATAGTTGTAAAATTTATATCTAAACTACAATAAAACAGAGGAATAATTATACTAACATAGTTCTTGCAATAATACTCGTATAAATTAATGTACTAATTTATTTTAGATTTGTAGTTGTATATTTGTCTCACACTTTAAGCTACCTTACATATTCTGTATATTATATAGCCATGCTATCAAAATGCTTTTCATTGTTTTATCATTAATTATATTATTATTTCTATTTCTTTAAAATTTCTAATGTTTCTGTAAGATCTTTCTTTCTGAATTATACTCCTTGTAACTATTTTGGATCCTGCCATCTTATAGTGATATTGTTTTCATAAAACTTTCTTGCTAATGCAATTAATAATTTATCCTGTTCAATGTCCCTTTGATGTTCATATAATCTATCCTAAAGCTCCTCTTTGAGACTCCTATATAATATTATTATTCTTCAAGGATCCAGTTATTTATAGGCATTTGATATACCTCCTGCTTTTTCGTTTCATCTTTTTTGTCTTTTTAATTCCTTAATGTTGTTAAATGTGATGGGAGTTCTTTGGGATTTTCTTATTCTGTTTAACAACTACATTTTTGATGGTTTTAAACAACTCATATGGTATGGGAGTTTTACATACTGGTCTTGCCCTGAGTTAACTGCTGTCCTCATTGAGGCATTCTGTTGTTAAGCAGAATTATTATCTTATATAGTAATATCTCTAAAAATTTACACAGATTACATAAAAGCCTTTCTAGAGCCATATCTTTTTATCACATTCTAGAATCCTATCTACTTCTTATTGCTCTTCAATCATATTACAATGCATGATAGCCCTTTTAAAATATGCATAAAAGGCTGCTCTTTTATAGCTTATCAGGTCATTTGACCAATATGGAATAATTAACTGACTGCTAGATGGCTTCCTATAAACTTTTGTCTTAAAGGAATTTTCTTTTATTTGCTTAAGTACATCCAAAAAGTGCACATTTCTTATTCCTTTTTGTTCAGTTTTGAGTGCTAATGCATATGCTTCATTAATAAAATTAGCTCTAAAGCTTTCTCTAAATCTTGCGTTCTATCAACTTATCTTCAAATGACAAAAATGTCATATATATACTAAAAGTAAAACTTACAATCTGCCGCAAAATCAGATAGAATTCTCTCTTTTAGATTTCTAATAAGGATTTCTGCAAAGACACCCATCATAGAGTTATCTATTCTACTGACAGACCATTCCACAGGTCTATCAGTAGAATTTTCCCTTGTAACACTGGTAGCAAACCATATGGGCTAGATCTCTGAGTGTATTGGTTACTTCATTAACTTCCTGAACATGATATAGTAAGAATATATAAAATATCAAACAAGCTGGTATTAGTTTCAAAGATGGAAAAATATTCTGGAAGTCTGAAGTAGCCATTATATCATTTTATTCTGATACTTCTTGTAAAAGCTTGCTAATAAACATTTCTATTGAAGCCACTGAATTAGAACAGCTTTGTAGTTTTTCTAAATACTATTCCACTAATACTTTCTCAATAGTATAAAGTGGTGATGGCCTTTTTTCTACAATTAATCTAGCACTTATTGGCACATTTTTATAAATGCATAAAATACCAAAATGGACATGTTTGGCTATCTATTTTTCAATAAATAATCAAAGATGGAAAATTTATTGGTGGAAAATAGAAATTACTTTAAAATAAAACAAAATCTAAACTAGACCTTAAAATAAAATTAAAGATGAAGGACTGCTTTCAGGCTGGACTACTACTATTCAGTTGCACAGAGAAAGTGAGTGTTAACAGTGAATAGGACATCTGTAAAAACAAGTGTAAGTTGTAATTTAAGGAGACATTCTTAACCCACAGATAGCCTAGCAGCAAATTTGACAGTTTAGGGCCGCATACATAAAACAGTTACCTCTCGGTATAGTTGCAAGTCTGAATAACTTACGTCATTTACCAGTTGTTTCAAATGCATAAAATTTTTACCAATCACGTGATCACAGACACTGTGACGAAACCTTTCAATAAGTTTGCAAGTGATCTGAAGCACCCGCAACACTTTGCAGCAATATGGCGGATGCGCAGACAACGACAAATTCTCGATTTGAGTACTGCGCATGTTGTAAAATAGCAAAAATTCAGCACAGTTCTCTCTCTGTTTTAAATTTTTATTAAAATTAAACATAATGACAATGTTGTTACTTGCAAATATTATAAGACAACGAAGTATTTGAAGCCAAAGAGTCTTTCGAGATAAAAATAATCCATTCGAAGCACCTCCAGACGATTTTATTAGAAAATATAGAAATGACAAAAGAAAATGTTGTCTATCTTTGTGATGAATTATGTGAGACCCTTGAACATAAAACGAAAAGAAATCATAGTTTATCTGTGGAAATGCAGGTATGTTTCTATAATTGACTCATGTATTTATTTTCTATTTCCTAAAAAATTCTACTATTCTGAATGCAAAAGTACAAAACAGAATAGTGATTGTTTTTATATCAGTATAAAATAACAAATATATAATAATTATATGTTACCATATATTATATTCATAAATTAGTAAAATTTGGTCTTCTAAGCTTTTTCGTCTCCATTTTGAAAATTAAGTTTACAATTTTAAAACTTTCAAGTAGAGTCTTTCCTATTGGATGATGTGAAAATAAAAATATCCTGCTTATTGGTGTAAATTTTAATTCGGTGGGGAATACAGTCACTTAAAAGAATAGCTTATTCAAATGATGTCAAAACTTACCAAATTACCTCTTTGCCTTTATGCATACAGTGTTAACAGTTTGCAGTTGGCATCAGTAACTTCTGATGTCAACAAAATCCAGTAATTCTGCAACTCTGTTAGTTTTATGCATGTGGCCCATAGTCTGCAAGATCTGCACCAAGTATCTTAAAATCTGTAATGCATTATATGTTCCTGTCAATGTCACCACACCCAATCAGGAAGCTCCGACCAAGCACTTCCTATCCATCCCATGGCATCCTATGTGCCGTGAGGTTATTAATGTAATTAAGACAAAACACTATTATCACATATCTTAAAGAAGAAACATTACAGTGTTCCAAAAAATATGAATGACAAGGAAACTAGGCCTAATGCCAAGAGGTGCAGGGTATACGATATACCATTAGTTGACTCTGTAACCAGTGCAGTAAGCTATTACATCAGAATAACCAGACGACACCTGAAAGAACATATGCAACAGCACTGATATAACTTAAGAAACAACAAGGAACTCTAGCACAAGTGGCCTACTCAAAGGACTGGTCTGTTATATGGAACAATGCTAAAATCATTGATTCGCTATGATCCAATGAATTGAGGTCCAACTTTCGAGAAGTTTGGAACATTTACCTCCCTAGCAAGGATAAAAACCTAATCAATTCTAGGGATAAAGACTCTATACTCAGTGCTTGGGAGTATTTGTTTAATCAACGTAACTATAGTATTTAAGTGCATAGACATAAACTTTTGTATCTATTATCTTGTATCTTTTTGCCTAACATTTTATCTCACGTGCACAACCTGTTTGTTTTACCATTACCCTGACACTTGGGGTTTAAATTGCAATTTACACTTGTTTTTACAGATGATCCATTCTTTGTTAACGCTCACTTTCTCTATGCAGCTGAAGAAGGGCAGTCCAGCCCGAAAGCACTCCTGCGTCTTTAATTTTATTTTAAGGTCCTGTAAGCTAGTTTAGACTTTGTTTTATTTTAATTTGGGACCTAGTTGTCAACTTGAAAATATTTTATAATTTGTTGCATATATTCTTTAATTTTAAAATAAATTTTCAATAACTAGATATAAATGTCCTAGAACTAAATGTTTTATATTTTATAGCAAACATATCTTCAAATGTGTTACATTACAGTCTTTACTTTTCAAGAGTAAAATTCTTTAAAATTTAATGGTAAAAATATTTCTTTAAATGTAATATGTTTTGGTAATTAACTCAAGAGGCAATATTATTTAATTCAATTTGTTTGGCATTGTTTCCACACAATTTTGAAAATAATACAATTTTAGTCTTCTGTTACAATAACAAAAAAAAATTGGAAATTCCTAGATAAAAATTTGAATAAGTGGTAAAGAGAAAGATAATTAAATATTATTTCTTGTGAAGGAATATAGTAATTTTAATTATATTTAAATAAATCCAAAAATATATATATTTTTGAAATAATCACATAATTTTTTTATAATTATTATCTTATATTATATTTTAATTATAATTAACAAATTTTCTTTATTCTAAGATGCCATCAATTTATTCATATAATTTTTTCTCTTTCTTTTTTTATTTTTGAGAGAAGTACAGAGAGAAGGAAATTATTCAAATCTAGCAGTAAATTTAAAATAAAAAAATGTAATGCCCAATTATAAGGCAAAGTTTATTTAAATTATTAATAGTATAAAAAAATAAAATTCACTACATATTCTTACTTCTGAAATAAAAATTGACAATAAGTTGTTCTGTATAAGAAGTTTGCATTTTATAATGCATATTCAAACAAATCAGCAGAAAATTCATTGTAACTCTACTGCCTAATAATACAAAATAAAACTAAAAACCTAAAATCCTAACTGCTCTCGACTGTGTTTAAAACTATTAAACAAATACTAAGCACACACAAGCAGACCAATATTTTAAACATAATCATAATGTTAAAACTATAAGAAATTTGGCAATTTTAAATTTTGATTGACATTTATAAAAAAATTTATTTATTTATACAAATCATATTTTCCCAGATAATAAATTTCATAAATAATATGCAGTATAAAATCTCCCTTTTGGGGCTTACCTTTCTATGGCAAAAAAGATTGTATGCTTCAATGATCTTATGATCCTACTGATAGTTCAACTTTGTCATAATGCTCAGTAGTTAGGAGTTAGATGAAATGAAACCCATGTCATCTAGAATCCCTCAAGGAGAAAACCCCTCTATAAAATTATATGACTGTTGGCTATTCTATGAGTTTTGAAATTCAATTGCAAAATGCCACTAGCATGGCATTTTGCAATTGAATTTCAAAACTCAAAGAATAAACTGAGGTTGATTTGAGTAGACTGTTGAATATAGTACAACTTTTGATCTGGATAATGGACAAAAAGCTTGGAAACAGAAATATGGATGGAGATTTTGATATATGAAATATTAAAAGACAAGTGAAAGAGAATGAACAAGAGGTGTAAATGAGTTATGCAAGTATAGATTGGATATGCTGTGTATGATATATATATGACAAAATGATGAATGAAGATAAAACTAAAATTAAAGAGGATATTTTTAGTTCGTATAGATGGAATGAGTGAGGGTGAAGAAAGCAAGTTTTGTTGGGAACTAAACAACATAAAGCATATTCATTGTGGTCACATGAAATATACTAAATTAATATATATAATATCATTCTGCACCAACAATTCATACTACACAGACATTTTTCAGTAAAATGCTGGCCCATTGCAATGACCTTAACTTACCCCACTGCACCCTGGCCAGGCAGCAGCATGCTAACCATAAATATGTGAGTCTGTCTTTAAAATGTGTGAATGTATAAATGTATGAAAAAAATTACCTTGAATCAATGAGCTCTTCATCATAACTTGCTCTAACATAGATTGCTTCAACATTTTGTAGCACAGTAAGTATTTCTCCTCTTGTGGGCGTATCACTCAAGGGTACATCATGTCTTCCTTGTGCTTCACTTCTATGCCATTTTCCCTAATGAAAAATTTTACTATTTTTATTTCTTTAATAAGATATTAAAATTGAAATATAGAAACCATAAATATTATAAAAACAACCATCATAAACATTATGTGATTAGTAAAAGACAAAAATACTAAACACTGCTTAACTTTCAAACTTACAGTTCACCAAAGAGCACAAAATAGCAGTAACATTAACCTAAACTTTATTATACAAACAAAAACGCTTTCGGTACCTAAGGTACCATCATCAGTTGCACCAAAATATTCGGAAACTAAAATTTATTGTTGTATATTAAATATTTTTTATTAATAAAAATTTAAGATTTGTTACAGTTCACCAAAGAGCACAAAATAACAGTAACATTAACCAAAACTTTATTATACAAACAAAAACGCTTTCGGTACCTAAGGTACCATCTTCAGTTGTACCAAAATATTCGGAACACTAAGATTACAAGTTATCCTAGAATAGAACATAAAATAGAACAGAGTTCAAAAAATTGACATTCAAATAAGCATAACAAAATTAAATTAAAATTAATATTATTACATAAAATATTCCTCAAACTGGAATAGTAGGTTATACTAATCTTCTGATGGGAGGAGGGAGCATTAATAAGATTTAATTAAGGGTCAAACATTCTTTTTAACAGTATATCTCCAAGCTGTGCTGAGCCCATCGGCTTGCCTGATATTAATAACTTTATCGGTGATGGGAGGAGGGAGCATTAATAAGATTTAATTAAGGGTCAAACATTCTTTTTAACAGCATATCTTCAAGCTGTGCTGAGCCTGTTGGCTTGCCTGATATTAATAACTTTATTGGTTTCATTATTCTTTAATATTTGTAATTTCTCTACTAAAGACAGGTCTTTGCAATTATACACATTTTTTATAATCTTGGCATCTTGCCATAAAACGTCATAAAATGTTTCTTATTGGTTTTATGGACGTAAAACGTTTTATGGCATCTTGCCATAAAATGTTTTTTTTGGCTCCCTACCCGTATAATGTTTCTTCCTCCGTGGATTTTTTAACGAGATTAAGGCAAATATGTCCTTCTGAGAATGGTTTTATGATTGTCCTAGATTTCAAGTCACTATATCCATCAGTGAACTTAAATGCCACCTGCCTAGTGTTTTATAGGTTTTTAATAGAACAGACCCCAGCTGACCAGCAAGACCCAGCTCTTTTGCGTGAAATCGCTTAAATAAGTGATTTCACGCAAAAGAGCTGGGTCTTGCTGGTCAGCTGGGGGTCTGTTCTATTAAAAACCTATAAATGATCTTTCACGAATCGTATTTTGAATATGACGGTGTTTTTTGTAAACAACACCACGGGGTCCCTATAGGCAGCCCCATGGCTGGGGTTCTAGCTGAGGTAGTTGTTAGAGAAGTGGAATTACAACTCAGCCACAACTTTACTAACGATTTTTTGTTGTATTTTAGGTATATAGACGACCTCTTTGTAGTTTGGAAGGATAGCCATAATGCTGATGACCTCATAAGGCACTTTTTTAGAGTAGAGTATGGTCTCACGCTTAAGCTAACACAGGTTAGTCAGTTAGTAGTGAATTTCTTGGATATAAAAATCTTTGCAGAGAGAGGTTGCTTTAGTACTACAGTTTATGTGAAACTCACCGTCACTCCTATTATTATTCCGAGATGATCATTTGACCCTTGGTTGTTTAAGAAGTTGGCCTTCACTTATTATTTCAGCAGATGCTTTACACATTGTAGTAATGCATCCTTTCGTAGAGCAGAGTGCGATAGAATTTTTAATCTCGGCAGAAAGCACGGCTATACTAATAAGTTTATACAAAACTTGTATTTAAAAGAGAGAACCAAACAGGCAAACTCCCCCCTCTGACCAACATGAGAATTCAGCATCTAATGGGCATGCTTTAGACACTATGCGTAGGTTCCCTATACCCAGTGTTCCCAAATTTTTTACACTAGAGGACCACATTCCTAAGTCACAGTTGAGTTGCGGACCATCATTACACATTAACATTTTAGTGACTTAAATTAAACTTTTAAAATGTTGTTTAAGGAAGGGATAGGCATATATTCAATAATACAAGTTGTTATACACTTCAACATAACAAGAAAAATATATGCTTGTAGAAATAATAACTAAATTATTTTTCATACTATTCATTAGTAACAATAGAATTATAAATATATTCAATGGAAGCCTTGTGCTTGGAGTTTGCTCAATAAGTTTTGATATCCAATCATTTTTAATATCCTACGAAGTATTTAAATGAAACTAACCTTTCTTCACAAATAATTTATTAAAAAATTTTATTATTATTTATTAAAAAACTTGGCTATTAATATGTATATATCAACAGCCAAGCAGTCATGTTCAGAGTACAATGAAAGAAATATTCTTTAAGCACTAATATATATATACACTACCGATAGTTTAAACACTTACAAATGTATATTTTTTACTCCATATATTATCAATCATATTTTTGCTTATGAATATAATATACTATTTTATAAATAAGCATAATGTACCACTTTTAGATCATTTATATACAGTATATTATTAACTTTTTCAAATATTTGAGCTTTATATATTTTCTTTCTAAATAATGTCGATCTGATTTAATTTTTAATAGACAAGCAGTTAAATTCGATGTTTTCGATTAAACAGTATTGTTGAAGTGAGTTATCTTTTATTATGCTAATTTAAATTTAAATAATAGTACTTTTCAGCAGCGATTGTTTGGAATTAAGTATAAAAATAAAAAATTATTGCTGCCACAGTCACGGACCATCTAAAAACATACCACAGACCACAAGTGGTCTGCGGACCACAGGTTGGGAAACACTGCCCTATACCATACCGCCTCCACGCTAGTAATGCGGTTAGGACTTTCTTAAAATCCGCTAATATGGCTTGCACATTCAAAAGGGCCCCTACAGTCTTCAGTATACTCTGTAAAGACAAGAGCAAAAGGTCAAGTGATTTTAGCTCAGGGGTATACAGAATCCCTTTGGAGAATTTAGACAATAACCAGTTAGAGGTTCATATTGGGGCTACCGCCCAAAATTTTAAAGATAGAGTCTCGGAACACAAGGATAATATATGCAAAGGAGATCTTAATACTGCCCTAGCCCAAAGGGTTTATGAGAAGAACACCGATGTTTTATGGCAATATGCCAAGATTATAAAAAATGTGTATAATCACAAAGACCTGCCTTTAGTAGAGAAATTACTAATATTAAAGAATAATGAAACCGATAAAGTTATTAATATCAGGCAAGCTGATGGGCTCAGCACAGCTTGGAGATATACTGTTAAAAATATTTCATTTTGCCTCAACGGGAGGCCATATTGGTGCAATCGGTCCAATAGGCTTAGATCCGGCACTGATAGGGAGTATATTATACTTTGCCTAAATAGCATTTGTCATTCTATATAATGCCTAGGCATTATATACAATGCCTAGGCAAAGTATATGTAATATTAATCGTTTCATACTTCGCCTAAAAACGCCAGGCATTCTATACATTGCCTAGGCATTCTATAGAATGCCTGCATTTCATACTTTGCCAGTAACATGTATATCTATAAAACTTATTTATTTTTTAATATTAGATATAAATTGTCCATAATTCTGATTTTTGCATATTTTATAAATATCTGGGAATTAATTATTTGGGGAAATTAATTTCTCAACTATTCTGGTTATTCAGGAGTCTACTCTATATGGATTATCTTAAAGGTGAATGTATAGCATAATTGCTGGTTGTATTGAGTATACTTGGAATGTATCAATGGAAAATAGAAGACTGTGATAGAGATCAACTACTATATATACAGTACTTATGTAAAGCCAAGAAATTTTCTCCCAAAAAAAATTTTGAAGAAAAAATGTCAGCTTATAAATGGGTTAATCAAAAAAATTGGAAAATTTTTCATATAATTCTTTGAATCAGTCACTCCATGTTTCCATCATTCTTTGTGCCAGCCACACAATTAACCATATTTATTCCTAAGAGATTATTATCTTACTGATTCTTTTAATTTTTTTAATATATGTGGATATGAATGATTGTGTATAATATTTGTAGATATTTAAATATGGGATACTGCATAAATATGATTGAAAATATATAAAGCAGTCATGTTGCACAGTTGCATTCTCTTTGCACTAGCAGCATGTTTAGATTCACTATATTTATTTTTAAAATGCCTATTTCTTTTCTTGATTATATTATTAAAAATATGCAAATGTATGTGAATGTTAATATTTAAATTACTGGTAATTCACAAATATTAATTTACTGGACACTTCACAAATAAGGTTGGTAATATCAATTGATCTTTTCAATGAATAAATATGGCAAATTTATTATCATCAGTTTAATATTAAATGAAAATATAACTATCTCCATTGTTTCTGATTGACAATTTGTGTTTTTTCAAATAATTCTGATCACTTAAAAAATTACGCATGATGATTAGTTTACAATTGATTTCAGACATCAGTTTTATGCTTCTGACAATTGCATGTGTCAATCATTTTTCCACTCCTATCAGTTGCAGCAAAATTTCTGTGATTGTTTTCGTCTGATTTTTTATTGTTTAAACTTTGTTAAATATTTTTGTTCAGTTTCAGAAACGATGGAAAAATTTAGTATTTCTTTGATATTTTCTGCTGAACAAACACTTCAATAAAATAGGATTGTAGAGAAATGAGATAAGTATGACATGACATGACTGAATTTTCTTTATGCCATATCATAACGTTTTCATACTGTTAAGTGTGGCTCTTTGTTTAAGTGGGCTTATTTATTCAAATAGTGAATTCGTGGCTGTCTTCTATTAGGGCAAGATTGCAGTGCATAACAGAATCAAAGGCCTAAAACTATAAAGAGGTGCTGCATGTTTTGAAATTTTAAAAATTTTGAAATAAACTATTAAAAGTTTATGCTTGTATAAGAGTGCTCATAAGACTGGGTGGAACCTGGCTGTGTTGTTCTAATTGTTGAAAATTAGGAATTGACTTATACATGAATCTCAAATTTTATTAATTTTTTCAATCTCTGAAGGAGTTGACTTATATACAATTATATAGTAAAGATGTTCAAACTGTTTGAAATTTAAATTCAGTTGAGTTTTAAAATAAAACTCAACTCAGCTCAAAAATTTTGAACTGTAGATTTTTTAAAAAATTAATAATGGTTTCATACTTTGCCTAAAAACGCCAGGCATTCTATATATTGCCTAGGCATTCTGCCTGCATTTCATACTTTGCCGGTAACATATATAAAACATATTATAAAAATATCCTATAGAATTTGAAATATCCATTAATAAAATTTGCTGATATTTACATTAAGTAAGTGAAAATTATTCTTAAATCAACTCAAAATACAGTAGATTAAAGAAGAAGTTAAAATTATTGTTGATATTGAATTATGTTTAAATATTCTACTTAATTTGACTGATTTATTAAACAAAAAATTGAAAAAAATTAATTTGATAGAAGTTTATTAAAAATTACGAATATTCTCTGTATTAAGATCAATGCAGATCTAAAATAGTTTATCATTGATCCCAGAATGAGATTTAAAAATGATAAATTAAGAAAATCAAATAAAAATATGTCTTAATATGATGTATGGTAATGACAAAAAGTATTACGAGGCATTTTATTATAAATTTAAAAAATACATTTCATGATTTCTATGATTCATTGAAAACATTTCTGAAAGCGATTTTATGATTATATAAATAGCTTTAATGAAAAATAAATCATATTAGAATTGTTTTAACCAGATATGTTACTTTTGGAATGTTGTGTATAGTATACAGTTTATTAATTCTGCAATTCATTCGTGGCAATGAATTTGAAAATTTGCCTTGAATGTAAATAGCTTATATTTTTTTTACTATTTCTAATGATTGTTTATGAAACTCTAATAATAATGTATTCCATGTATAATGTATTCCAATTTTAATAAAATATAGTACATTGAAATATGAAATATAACAACAATAGACAATAGAATGAAAAAACAAATTTTTAAAGGAACCTGTAAGAATCTTAATATGGAACAGAAGAAAAAAGTAAATAGAATAAATTAATTAATGTACAATAAAATATGGAATATAAGTTTGTATATCTCCAGAAGATTTGTTATTACAGTCGTCACTTTTCTTGTTAATTTTTGCTTGAACTTCTTTTAGTTTTATTTTAATTTTCTTACTATTGCATAGCTCTCAATACACTTGAAAGATATTTATATTTATTTATTGATTTTATTAATTCTTCCCATTTATAAAATTACTAGAATGTCTGGATATCCAATGTGAGACGCTAAATTATTTTATTCATAAAATATAATAATATTTTCTAAACAAAAACATGCAATTATTACGATTAAGAATAAATTTGTATCGAAATCTTTGTTAGACAATTTATGTCATTAATTTCTGTTTAATCAAAATGTTATATCTTTTAGATTACAGAAATATTTTTGTCAGCATTATTTTGATTTTAATCATTATCTCGATAGCATTATATGTATTAAATCGAATGGGTAAGTAAAAACTCTGAAAAAGAAAATATTTTAAAAATGTTGTATTATTAATACTCTATGTCTAAGTATAATTATAAAATTACTTAAAGATGATATAAAACGAGAGAAAGCTGTAGAAAATATAATAAGTTGGTATAGGATTAACATCGGACGATATTCAATAATAAAATTTGTATTTGCTATACATATAATGTCTACAGTAAAGGAACAAATAAATAAGAAGATTCGTCATGAAATCATGCAAAAATTATTAACGCAGCTAATAATAAATTATATTCAATGTTGGTGGATTAAACATAATGTGAAGATGAATTTGTTGAGATTATTGAAACAATATTCCACAAAATGGATCAAATCTTTATTTATACAAAGATGGTATAAGAATGAAAAGAATCGAATTATTCATAAAAGAAACATTTTATTTGCCATTTTAATAACTCAACTTTGGTGTAGAAAGAAAACTCTAAGACGTGTCAAACATTTAATTGCCATACAAAAGAGATGGAAAGCAGTGAAAATACATTCGGAATATTTGAATTTTCGAGTAAAAATTATTTATCTACAAATATCGATACGCAAATTTTTGAATAAAAAATATCTCGATATGAAAATGAGGATTTTTAAAGATGTAAGTTCTAATTTTTTATTCTAAGAGATATTTATGAATACAGGATTATATCGCAAATTGAAAAAAAGCATTATTATTTTAAACAAAATTTAAACATTTTAAAGACAAATTATTTTAAACAAAATTCTTTAAAGATTAATTTAAAATTGAAAATTATATTTTCAATACGTACGTAATTCGCTTTTTAATTAAAATATTATTGTCAAATTATACTTTTATTAAATTTTAAATATTAATTTCTCATAATTTCAAATAATATATGAAACTAAATATTTCGATCCAGGTAATTATGAGAATTAATTTAAATCTCTGTAATATATAAAATCAATTTTGATAATGATTGATCAGAATACTGTATAAGTATTCGTTTTGTTAAGTTAATTGAAATTACGTGTTTTTTTCTTGAAAAATTTGAAAAATCATTTTTAGCGATAGTTTATGATGATAAATTGTAAAATAAACTAAATATAATATATAAAAATTAGTATTAAAGCATTAAAAATTAAAGAATAAATGAATATCAATACAAATCAGCTGTAAGAGAATGAAAATAAATAGCTGATTATTTTGCCAATTAGCTTCAAGTTTAAAGTTTTAATCTGTTCAATAAGTATCGCAATTATTTTCCTATTTGTTATTTAGTAACTAAGATGAACTAATAATTTATGAGAAATGATAAACTAAATTAGAATTGCAATAATTGCCAATAAATTATATATCAGATTATTTATATTTCTTGAGGATTGATGTAAGGTAAATTGGTAAAAGGAAATAGAGAATATCGAAAAGAAAAATATATTGATTAGAAAGTAAACATTTCGATTAAATTATTCATTTTTCTACGAAAATTATATCAAAAAAAAAAAAAATAAACCAAAAGATTGAATTTATGAAGATTTGCTTTATAAGGATCGCATCTCAAATAAAGTCAGAAATATGATTGATGGCTTATTTTATTTGTAACAGTTTAAAGCTTCCCTGAAAAATTTAAGTACAGTACAGTACTAAATTATTACCAATCACTGTTCAGAATATTAGAAAATTGGTGCAAATATCAGCACAAATAAGCAATTTTTATTCATTGTAGCATGTAACAGATTTTATGACGAATAGGTTTCGTAGATTTCGTGAAAATTATAAACTATTAAGAATCCAATCTAAGAAAGTTTAAATATTAATTTTTATGCAAATATATATATAATTAAAAATTAATTAAAAATATGCCAGGGACAGCGGCATGCCAATTGAATTTTTTTTTTTTTTTTTTCCAGTATTCAATGTTTATTAGGCAATTTTTATTTTATTTTTAAATGAAACTTTTGAATTTTTTTTTTTTTTTTTTGCCAGTATTCAATGTTTATTAGGCAATTTTTATTTTATTTTTAAATGAAACTTGTTATTTTGAGGTTATTGATTTGCAATACATCTATACAGTTTACATTATGATATAGATATAAGTTTATTGAAAATAATATTCAAAGCAGATGAAATGAAAAATTTCACAATTTTTCGATGAGTTTAAACATAAAACCTATCTTCATATATTAAAATAAATGTATATGTTGAATTATAATTACTATATATAAAATTTATTATTTTTCGTGATTTAAATTAATTTAATTTGTTGAAAATAAACATTAAAAAATATAAAATTTTTAGTTCAATGCAAATATCTGGTTATCAACGGAAGAAACTGGTTCATCAGAAAAAATACAAACCAATTCCTCTCTCACGGAATGCAAAACTATAAGGACAATAAAATCAGCAACTACAATGCAGAGCAAAAATATATCAATGGATGTATATAATTTTGCTCAGAGGATAAAACAAAGAAAGCAATACTACGGTTTAGTGTTAAAAGCTTGTAAACAAATTTTGCCTAGAACATTTTCACAAATTATTCCGGAAAAGTAATTATTTTTATTTTGTTAACATATTTATTATTATTATTATTTAAGTTTCTAATCTTTTATTTGTTTTCATAGGAATCGCTTTAAATATTGGAGAAAAATAGGAGAAGGATCATTTGGAAATGTATATGCCATATTGGATGATTTAGGAATTCCATCTCAAATATTCAAGATAGTACCAGTTAGCAGATTCAATAATTCTTACGGAAACGGACTGGAACATTTCGAAACCGTTTATCCAGAAATAATAGCTTCTTTGTAAGTTTGCTGTTTTATTTTCAGCTTAAATGATGTTTAATTATATATATATGTATTATAATATACCAATTTAGAACATTGAATTTATTATCTGATGATGAAGTGAATAGAACTTCGGGATTTGCTAAAGTTAACAGGTATATAATAGGAAATTTTTTAAAATTTAATAATAAATAACATTTTTTTCTGAACTTATACAATAGAAAACGTATAAATAAAGTATTTTTTAAATATCGTTTTAATCTCCTTTAATCCCTTCTAGTTAAATAATTAATGAATTAATTAAAGATGTAAGCACTTTTTGATACAGTATTAAATGTTTGCAAATTCCATACACCAAAAATATTATATAGGAGATTTAAAGCGAAATAAAAAAAAAACGCTGTTTAATAAGTTGTAATGTTGAGAAAAAAAACTTTCCGGAAATATAAAAATGGGTAAAAGCACATCCTCCTATCTATTACTATATCAATATGACATTACTGCAATTAATGCTATTATGGTAACAAGACCTAAATAAAAAACAACAAAGAAAAAATTATTTTGACGATATTTTAATATTAACTGATTTATAGTTAAGGATAATAATATTAGCGAAAACATAGATAAATAGGTAAACAAGATGAAAAAACAAAATACGAAACTCACAATGCAAATTGAATGTCGCGAGGAGTTACTTTTCATTCGGGTTGAGTCTTCATCTGCTGTTTTTGTGTCATCTGTAGCCAACAATAGTTCAGTTTTAGTTTATCTCCTAATTTAAAATGCAGAATGAACTAATGCATATCAAAAGAATAGTCAAACTTTTTCAAAATCATATTCTGATTGATTGCCTTAGATGTATTACATACAAATTCGAGTTTTAAACAATAATAATGTTCATTTATTATATTAAACAAAAATAAATTAGAATCCTTACTTGTTGACTATATTTGCAATTTTGTAGCCTATTATCTACAGGGGCGAAATGTGCTGGGGCAAAAAGTGCAGGGGGAAAAGTGCTGGGGACAAAATGTACTGGGGGTGAAATGTTCCGGGGGGCAAAATGTGCTGGGGGCAAAACATGCTCGGGGCAAAATGTAGGGGGCGAATTGTCGGAGGAGAAATGCAGGGTGCGACTTTTCTGTAAACTATATTATTATTGTTTTAGTTATATTTAATAAAAATTATGAATATATGAGTCAAAAAATACTTTCAAGTTATTTTATTTTATTTATCAAAGTTATAAATGTTGAATTTACCTATTCATTACTTATCATTAAAATGTTATATTTTTATTGATAACTTAAAATTATGAAAAAGTTTAAATTTATTACTAAATTAAGTTTATAAAATTTTATATAAAAAAATCAAAACAGACTCAAATATTGAAGAGTTTTTCTTGTACTGTAAAGGAGCTATTGAAGTAAATTCAACTTTTATCATCATTAAAAATATCATTTTGAAAAAACTTAATCTGAAAACTCAAAGTATAAAGTTCAACTCAAACTTGGCTTGATTCAAAATTTGTATGTTTGAACATCTTTAAAAAATATACATGGTACTGTAAGAAATATTTATTTTAAAGTATGTATCCATATAAAATATGCATTTTAGGAAAAAATCATCTGCTCAATCTTAAATAGATTTAGTTGTAAAACATCTATATATATAAGAACACATAAATAAATTATTATATAAAAAACAGCAAAAAGTAACAAAAAACTGTAAAAGTGTAATTGCATTCTATTAAAAGAGAATGAATTTTTTTAATATTTGATGGTGCTAGTCTGTTGGTTCATTTTAAAAGTGAAGATGTCCAAAGATAGCTTTGGTATGAAATTGGTTAGAAAGTTAAATTAAAACATTCAAGTTGTTTATTTTGACAATTAGTTAATTCATTTATGTAGTAGCTCAAAACTGCAGAAATTACTTTATTTGACAAACATTTTCAACCATCCTTCAGGGTGATTATCAAGTCTAATATCTTTTTTTTATCTCTGTAAAAAATTAGAATTTTTCGTTATTAAATCTGCTATTAAATTTTTTATTGTGGATATAAATTGGTAAACTGTTGTATCTTAATTTAGTAGCTCATTCATATTCTTTATAGTAGGTGATTAAAGATCGTTAATTTTTTCTATGTAATTATATGGTTCTGGATAGTTATATTGGATTTTGTATACTGTATGCAGGACTTTTTTGTAAAAATTTGGTGCTGGTATTATTTACTATCTTACTGCATTCAACAGACTGACCAGATGCAATGAAAACCAGACTTTTGAAATAGATACTGGTATATTTTACTGGCATGTACTCTCACAATAAAAGCCTTGATTATACTTATTTCATTGAATATGTGTTTTGAAATACAAAGTCTTTATTATAAGTTATGCATTTTTTATTATTGTTTAGATTTAATGGTAAGCTAATGATGAATTTAATTAATTGCTACTATAGATATTCAAAAATGTTTTTATTTAAGAGAAATTATAACAACTTTTTCAGTCTTTAATTTTAAATTGAATCTCTTTTTTAAGAAATTTTTTCCTAGATGTTGACAATTTTTAAAAGGTTTAATTATTTAAAATCCTTTTTTCTTTAAATTTTTAATGGGGAATTCAATACAGAATAATTGTTACTTACATAATTTATATTAGCTTTTATGTAAAAAAATTCTGATATAAAACACAACTTTAATTTTTTCCATATCCCTTTTGAATCTTTCTTATTACCCATCTAGCTATATTTATAATTATCTATAAAGCAAAAAAGAAAAATAATTATTGTTTAATTTTATGTATTATCTAGTATTATTATTCAAAATGGTAAATATGAAGTTGAATGATTTATCATACTATGATTTATATTTACTCATTAGCAAGTATATATAAAAATATATATTTGCTAATCAGCTGTGATTTATCTACTTTTGTATTAAGCAAGTAGTTTCTATAATTTTTGAACTTTTGGATTAAAAAAAATCAATAATAATCAAAAGATATAAAATTTAGTAATAGTGATAAAATTCTGGAAATATATCCAAACTGTAACTTAATTGGTATCATGATATCATTATCAATCCCATAAAAATTTTTATTTACAGTGTAAAAACAAATTGTTAATAGAAAAAAAAAATTAAGTTCAAGATATTATTTAACATAAACAAACATAAAGATATATAAAAAAATTTTATGTATTAAAGAAATATTGATAATTGATAATTTTAAGATTTTTATAAATATGAAAGGCTTCATGATGTCAGTTAATCTTAATTAAATAAATTTTATTTTTTGAAATGTTACAAATTATTTTCTGTTTTATATAAGTGCTCCTAACTTACGTAAATCCGATTTTATATAAAAAATTCTGACATTCAAAATACTTTTTAAATCATGATTATTATTTAATATTTAGTATAGTACTTAATTTTATATGGTAATATTGCAATAATGATAATGTTACATAATTGCTTTAATAAGAATTATACATGATATTACAATAGTTATTACATATCTATTGCTTTGTAGATAAATTATGTACTGTATATAATACATATTTTTAAATTTTTGATTAAAAATTACATAATAATTTATGTAAATCTAACATATGTCAGATTTCACTTATGTTATACTTCCAGAAATGTAAATTTGTATAGGTTGGAGAGAGCCTCTTAAACATTATTAGTTTATTATATTATTTAATTCCCTATTATTAAATAAAAGTTTACAGGCAATGATAATTATTTAATTCACTTTATATTATACTTTATATATAAACTGAATTATGTTTTTGGTAACTTATTGCCTTCTCCACATTTAAAATTACTGGTAATTTATACAAATATTTATCATTTCAGTTATTGTTCTTAAATTCATTATTGTTCACAAAGTTTTTTCTGTTTTTAATCATAATTCTTACTTAAAATTATATTTCTAAGATATAAGAGAGCAGATGAAATTAACATTATTTAATTATTTACTATATTTAGATTTAAAAGTTTTGTTTAATGAAATAAGAACAACTATGAAGCCAAAAGTGTTTTTATTTCTTGATAATCAAATATTAGAAGAAATTTTTATGGAAGATATTAATGATATTTTATGTACTGGAATAATTCCTGATCTATACAATTTTGAAGAAGAAGAAATGGTAATTTTATTTTTTAGGGATCATAAATCCAATAAATAGATAATCAGAATTATTAGAAATTTCATTATCATCTATCAGCTATCATCTACATTAAACAATGTAAAACCACAAGAAAATTAGCATTGTCAGTAGGCAAATAAACTTGTTTATTAATTATTAAACAGATATAGTAATATTTTTCCATTCTTTGGCTTTCTTTACAGTGGCGTAGCTGAAAACTGAGAGGCCCCCCTGCAAAAATGTTGATGGCAACGGCGTAGCTGAAAACTGAGAGGCCCCCGCAAAAATGTCGATGGGAACTCCTCTTTTTAATTTATTGATATAATTTATTTCAAATGCTATGTAAACTCTGTAACACTGAGTGTCAATGTTTATTTATAAGGATGTTGACATGTAAAAGCCTAACGCAAACTAATTTATTAAAAAGGTTAATACGTGAAACTTTTACAGGTGAAAATAATTTTTAATTTAAAATGAAAAACTTCTTACTTAGTTAATAAATAAAAGCAACCAATAAGCCAAATGAGTAAGAAAAATCGTTTATATGTTACAGGCTAAACCCAAGTTCAGGAAATACCAGAATTTCCTAGTTAAAACAAGAACATCCTAATGCTGGTCAAACGTTCTAGTATTTCCTAGGCCAAATACAAAATGCCAAATTTTATTTTAAAAATTATGAACAAAAATGAAAATTACTATTTTATAATAATTACAAATTATTTGTAAATATTATAAAATAGTATTTGTTTGCTTGTTGATGTTATAATTTCTAAATGAATAATTCAATAATCAGAATATCTTGTGTGACCGGTCCAATCCCAGAATATATATGCAGAGCTTGGAATATGCATAATTTGAGACATCAATCTAAAACTAAATATCCTGGTGAGTTATAATATAATAATTACATAAAATTATAATATATTACTGTATTTCATAATTTAAATTTTTCTAATGCGATTTATTTTTCAGGTGATTTTCCATCCGATCAAACATATATTATTTACGACATGAATTATGCTGGAGAGCCGATATCATCAATTGTATGAAAAATTATAAATTTTTTAACTGTTTAAAATTAAAAATTTGTTAATAAATTAAAACAGAATTTATTTTATATTTATAATATTATAAAACTATTTGGTTATTTAATTTAAACATTTTTCTATCATCATAATTCTTAGAAACTATTAGCGAAGCAAGCTTGCAGTATTATATTGCAAGTTGCTTGCAGTATCGCAGTAGCTGAATGTGCGACAAAATTCGAACATCGAGACTTGCATTTAGGAAATGTTTTGGTTAAAAATACAACTGAACCATTTATTTCTTATCGATTAAATGGGAAAGAAATTACCATTGATAGCTGTGGTATTAAAGCAACTATTATTGATTATACCTTCAGCCGTTTAGATTATGGTTAGTGACAAACTTTATTAATTCTCTACTGTTAATTATATATAAGCACAATAATAAAAATTAATAATTAATAAAAATAGTAAATTTATTAATTATAAATTTATAAATTCTGTACTAAATTTAATTTATAGAAAGTACAGTTATATATCGAGATCTTTCGTGTCAACCTTTCAATAAAATTTTAATGGAACATAAAATCTTCAGGAAAATGCGTGAATATAATAAGTAAGTACGTTTATTTTATAATTAAAATATTGAAAAATTAAATTTAATTGCATTGCAGCGACGACTGGAGTATATATTGGCCATACAGCAATGTCATGTGGTTATGGTATTTGAATGGTTGCCTTATTAGAAACTTTGAACAAAATCAAAATTTGAAAGAAGGAGAAATAAAAGATAAATTTTTTAGACGATTAATTTATTGGAAAATGAGCCTTTTAAGTCGAGATTCTGTTACAACTTTTATAGTTCATGAAACGCTACATTAAATTTGAAATTAAACTATTTGAAAAAGTTATTTCAATTAATTTTATAGTTCTTAATATTTTTATTAAAAACATTTAAACATAAGATATTTTTAACCTATTTTCTGAATGAAATGGTACCCTTTTCCTTCATAAAATAGGCTAAAAATATCTTATGTTTAAATGAAAATAGGTTGTCAGCCGGATGGCCACGTGGTAAAGTAGCCGCTTATCACCTTGGAAAATCCAGATTCACTTCCGGTCTCAAATCTTCAATTTTTCAGGAGGGGTCAGGGACAGTCCCGTTAAACCCCACCTTCTGATTGACCCTATCATGAATGTTGGCTAGCCTGTGATATTCTAATAGTGACCGTCGCCAAATAAAGTATCTCCCGTACGTGATATAGCGGCTTATTAACTAAATCTAACCTAATAAAAAAAATCAGGATTATAAGATCACTATCATATCTGTCTGTAAAACAATTAATAAAGGAGATATATTTTTACAAAAACCATTAATGATTTATGAAAAGATTTAATACAAGACTTTTATTAAAAAAAATCTTTTGCTAAAGCATGTTATTTGTTAGACAAACATTTTTGTGATAAAGGTCAATGTACAGTATATCCAATCAGAAAGACTGATCGATAAGATTATATTTATTTGACTATTTTAGAAAGATTTGGATATTTAAGCATATATAATAATAATCATCCATGATAATAATAGATGACAATACGTGCGATGTCTGTCTAAGGCAATCATAACTCCATAAAAAATATAATAGTCTTCTGAAAATTTGGGAACAAGTTCAAGATGGCTATAACTGTATCAATGCTAAATAGCATCAAATTGGAATTAGAAAATAATATAAAATGTGATGTTTCCTTTTTATCCAGTTTGTTATTTTAAAATACAGAATTATATTGAATAATATTATTACGTAATAATCTGTTTCCCATAAACAGCTTTGGTTTCTAGTAGCCATCATGTTTTTCTTAAGACGTTTGATCGAAACACTTGGATCGAAGTTAGCGTTAGTTATTCATAAAAGGTATTTAGTGTAGATTGGAATTTATACAACCTTTGTTGTGAGAGAGAATTCATCCGCGTAGTAAATGTACTATATACAGTGGTACCTCACAATTCGACGTCCCGAAATTCGTCAGTCTCGCAATTCGACAATTGAGTTTCGCGGTATGCGAGTTTCGCATGCGCGTGCATGGAATTGCGTGATGCATTTGTTATTTGTCAGTTCTTGTTGGGCTGCTTTGGTATATGCCGTGTTGTTGATTTTAATTTTCAATTCTGCATTTTTCAGAAAATAAAAGATTTATACATCTGTAGTTATTATTCTTTTTTTGAGTGAAATTTAGGGATGGGTTCAAAGAGAAGTGAACAGAGGAATATTTCAGAAAAGAAGAAAACTTGATTGAGCATAGATAATATGCAGAAAGATAAAACAATTACAAATGTAGCTCAAAAGTATGACGTTCTTAGGACAATTTGGCAACATTTTGCAACAAAGAGAGATTATGGGTGCTAGGTTGTCTGCTGGAGCAATAAAGATTTCTGACAAGAATAGATCTTTAACCAATGAAGAGACGGAAAAGTTGTTTCTCACCTGAATTAGATAAAGATAGATGAAGAGAGATCCAATAACTCAGGCAATGATCTATGAGAAGACTAGGTTAATTTTCAAAGAATTGCAGAAGAAAACTCCAGGATGTACCTCAGATCAAACTGAGGAATATAAAGCAAGTCCAGCCTGGTTTCACAGATTCAAAGATAGAACAGGATAAAGAAGACTTTATTCCACCATCCAAGAGCTAATACATTGAGTGTATTATGTATAAAATAGTGCATTTTTTAATTTAGTGTATCATAAAATAATAAAATACATATAATAAAATAAATAATATATTATATCTCTCTCACTCATTAGTTAGGGGAGTCCGACAACGATTTAATCTATTTTATATTGTCTTATATGGGAAATATTGTCCAACAATTCGACATTAGTTCGGCAAGGATTAGTGTCGAATTGCGAGGCACCACTGTATTAGTTATTTTGAAATGTTTTCATTATTACTATTATCACTAATATATTTTTTAATATATAACTTCAGTTTGTACAAATATAATTTTTCAATAAAAATATATTAATATATTATATGTTGTTTACTGAAACTAGAAAATAGAATATAATTTTATGAACACACAAGTTTCGTCGGCCGGATTGACCGCGTGGAAACGCTTCGGCTTTCCATTCTGGAGGACCCAGGTTCGACTCTCGGGTCCCACTCCTTGAAATTATTTATTATAGGGTCCGGGCCAGCCCGTCGATCCCCGTCCTCCACAATCCGGCTGACCCCTCCGCAGAGGTAGGAAGTCCTGGGTTCACCCCTTGAAAATATTTATCATTGGGTCCGGACTCGTCGATCCCCGTCCTCCACAATCCGGCTGACCCCTCTGCAGGGGTGGGAAAGATCCCCGTCCTCCACAATCCGGCTGACCCCTCCGCAGGGGTGGGAAGTCTAGGGAAGGGTTTCTTTCGTCCCGACACAGTATTCTTCCAGAATGGAAAGTGGCGTCATCTATTGACGAAAAAAACGTACAGGTTCCATTAATGTTTAACAATTCGGAAAGAAATTATTAGCAAATTTGTATTATAAATATTTCGAATGTATAAAGTCTAAAATATGATTAAAAATCTACGTTTTGTTTATAAAAATACATTAACTTCTTAAAATCGGAAATAAATCGAGAAGGTAGTATTCACAATAATGATTATACAGGAAGTACAGCCATTTTTGTGATATCATATCCTGACTTCTTTTATTGGTTTTATTGATAGTGACGTTTAACTATTAGTAGCGCCATCTGAGTTACGATTTAAGCAATGTGATTGGTTTATTTATTAACTGCTATGTTACGTTCTAAAGAAGTAATATGATTGGTTCTTTATATGGCTAGTCATTTTCAAAAGTTACCATTGAAAGTATAGGAAGTGTCCTATCTGTATTAGTAATCTGTGACTTGATGCGGCGAACACAATACAGTAGAGTACCAAAACCTTCATTGACTTTGTGCCGATGGTATTCGAATGAATGATTTGCGAGATTTCGATGATATATTAAGATCTTATTAATAGTCATTCAAATATCATCAGAAAATAGAATCGGTTAGATTAGTTTTACTTAAGCTGCCATATAGCAAATAGGATATACTGCATTTGGCGGCAGCCACTTAGTAGAGCCCATCATAATCTATCTAACATTCGTGATTTGGTGGACCAGATTGGCCACGTGGAAACGCTTAAGCTTTCCATTCTACAGGATCCAGATTCGATTCTCGTGTCCCAGGGTCCCATCCGTTGGTTAGGTTGTTTTATTACGCCGCCATATCCTCATGGGATATTCTGTATCTGGCGGCCCGGATATAATCTTTGGTTAGTTAGGTTAGGTTAGTTTTATTACGCCGTCATATCCTCATAGGATATTCTGTATCTAGCGGCGGCGATGCTCCCATCACAGGCTGGCCAGCACCCATGATGGGGTCAACCAGATGGAAGGATGTGGGTTCAACAGGCCGGGCCCGGACCCCTCCTGAAAAATTGGAGGTGTGTGACAAAAATTGGAGGTGTGGGTCCCGCAGGCCCGGACCCCTCCTGAAAAATTGGAGGTGTGGGACCCGGATTTGCCCATCTGTTGGAAAATTCTTTCATCTGGTCCTGCTCAGTCCGCTGATGGGAAGCCTGTGGCAATGTTGCTATTGCTCCGTCATTTAGTAATCACCAGTGATTGAAAAATAGTCATCTATTGACAAAAAAATCCGTGATGTTGGTCGGCCGGATGGCCGCGATAGAAGGTTGATGTGCTTCCATCCTAGAGGATCCAGGTTCAATTCCCGGATTCCACAATTCCAGATTTTCAGGAAGGATCCGTGTCCTTCTTGTTGAACCCATCCACCACCTACGGCTGACCCCATCGAAAACCTGTCGGATGAAAAGCGGCTTTAAATAAAAAACAGGAAAATATTGCTATATGTATATTTGTTTTGTATCTTTTATGTCAGACAAGTTGACTGCACGAAAATGCTTCGGTCTTCCACTCTGGAGAACCCGGGTTTAAGTTTCGGATTCCACACTTGGAAATATTTATCATGAATCCGGGCCCGGCCCATCAATCCCCATGCTCCACAATCTAGCTGACTCCTCCGCTGGTGGGAAGCTTGTGTAAAGGCTTGTTTGGCCATTTAATCTTACTGAGTAGCAAATGGTGTCATCTATTGACAAAAACCATATTAAAAGAAAAACAGAAAAGAAACGGCCTACTACTAAATAATCAGCAGATGATTAGAAAATGGTATGAAAAGAAGCCCTCATGGGGATTGGCTGTTAGATGAAGGATGGCATTTCTTCGAACCACTTCTAAAATACAGTAATTTTCAGTTATAGAATCCAATTAATTAGTTTTAATTAATCCACCGACTTTCACTAGGGATATGTTTAACGGTGACTAATTTCAAGCGTATCATGGAAATGCCAACACCCATGAGAGGCCATCGAGAAGGTTCAATAGGCCAGGCCCGGATTTTCCTAAAAGATTTGAAAGTGGGACCCGGATGCAACCCGAAACCTTCAGGCATACGCGGATTCAGAGTACAGTATTTGAACAAATATTCAGTAAACGACTGGCGCACGTCCCCTTTTGGAGAAAAACAACGAAACAAATATACCAATCATTTAAATTATTAGCAATGTAATTATTTGTATTATGGTGACTAGTCATTTTTTTAATTTGCCACTGTCCTTGAAATTGAAATGTCGCCTATTGCTATACAGCCATTCACTGACTCAAATAAATTTTGAGACTTAGAAATTGAAATCGAATCCGGCATGTAAAACGTTGAAGCATTTCAGTGATCAATCCAACCAGTTAGCCTCGTCGGTTTTTTTGCATTTTTACGCCCCTTTCCAATCAGGGAGATTACAAAGAGGATAGGCCAGTTCCAACTACAGACTGCACCCACACCCGTGGCGGGAGTCTAGATGATGAAGGACGGGGATCGCCGGGTCGGGCCCAGAATCCCGGAAAAAATTTCCAGAAAGTGCTGGACCTAAGACATGAATATTTGTTATTTGATCTATCAGCATTTTTCAATCTGATTATTTCATAATTTTTCACTAATGTAAGTTTTTATTATGTAGAAGAATCTGTATTTGAGATTAATTCACGTAGTTCTTGATGCTCTTCGTTCGAGACTATATCATTTCACGTGTTGTTTTGATATAAAGTTTCTGTACATAGTACAGTTATATAAATTTCATAATGCCATGAAAAAGAGGGAACTCTTTGGGCTGATTGTTTAAACGTGTTCTAGACTTCGGCGCGGTCGGAACCATGATTTTATAAAATTTGCGTTGCATAAACGAAGCGTCTTAACAGACGAGCTCTAGAAAACCAGTTACTAAAGTGTATTTCTAGACCAATCACCAGCCACGTTTAGAATCTACACCATCTTCTTGCGCTTGCGCTAAATTTTCATAGTTTGTAGAATCCTCCAGATTTATTTGAGTTATTATTGAGTGAAAAATATAATTTAAAGAATATATTAAATGTTTTAAATGTAACTTAAAATACCAAATAATCTAAATTTACTAGCCAAATTATAGCACTTGAAACTTTAATGGTAACTTTTAATGATTCAAAACGAATTTAAACTAATATTAGTGCCATCTCGTAATTAGAATAATTATTATTTTATTAAATCAATGAGTGGTGCCATCTATTAATTAATAATTAAACCAGAATTTTTAACTAATTTGTCTGAAGAAAAAATCCGCCTCGGCCCGGGATCGAACCGGGACCTTTGGCTAACGTCCCAACGTCATACCGCTAGACCACCGAGAAAAAATAATACTAACGAATGTTATGATGATCAATAGAATTAGTTTAATTATTAATTAATAGATGGCACCACTCATTGATTTAATAAAATAATAATTAGAATAATTACGAGATGGCACTAATATTAGTTTAAATTCGTTTTGAATCATTAAAAGTTACCATTAAAGTTTCAAGGGCTATAATTTGGATAGTAAATTTAGATTATTTGGTATAAAAGTTCCGTTGATGTTTGTATTATATAAAAGTTTAAGTAACTTAAAATATTCTTCATTTCGAACTTCCGTCATTTTATTGATGTCATCGATAGATCCCGCGATACTGATTAGCTGAAAATTTTCAAACTATGGGGCGCGTAGAAACTGTAATAATAGCCGAGGATTAGCCGCCGTTATTTTAAACTCGGCATAGTCAACGTCTTTGTAATGCATTAAAACCGCGATTTATCTGAACTCCATCTAAATACAGTTTTTGCTATAAATCGTAAACCGTACACGACAGAAACTCCGTTTAAACAATTGGCCCAATAGTTAGATTAATTCCTGCTGCTAAAAGATTGCGTTTAATTCGAGAAAATTAAATATTATAAGATCAAACAAATCAACAGAATTTTCTAATAGAGAAAAAAAGACAAAGAAGGGAACATTCAAAACACACATTTCAAATAGAAAACGTATCTATACGGGAAAGATTTTCAGAATACATTGAAGTAAATCTTGAATGTGGTCTAAAAGGTTATAATTTAAAAAAAGAGAAACTTAAGTACAACGCCATGAACTGCCAGAGCAATGCCGGGCACGGGTCTGCTAGTATATATATATATAATATTTGATGGGCTGAATTATTGTATCCTAGCACAAAGATCATATAAATGCTGAAAAAAGTTTATTTATTAAAATTTCTGGATCGTAACAGATGTACATGGGCATTTGAAGAAAAACTTGTTGCATTTTAATATAAGTTGGTAAATAAGGCATAATTCCTTGATAGTAGCAACATTATAATTACTTTTCAAATGATTATTTAAAACACTATTATTTGTTGTTATATTAATAAATAAATTTTCAAGTGTATCAATTTCAATTCCATTCATATAATAATTTATAATTTAGTTCGAATTTTTCTATGATACATATCTCTAGTGAAAATAATTTTTCGAATTTTATTTTTGTATCTGATAGAAATGGTATGTATAGTATATAGTTTTGAAAGAGGAAAATACCTCATTATTTAAAATAATTCATTTATCATTTCATACCTAGTATTAAATTAGAACTTTTTGATTGGAATAAAGCTATATGGGAACTGAAAATCTTTTGTGATTAATTTTGATAGCAATGAGATTTACTCTTCTTATTCATCTTCCTTCTTTTTTGAAAGATTATATACTGTAATTATATAAAGCATCTTACTTTAAAGTTCATTCCCATAGGTATTAGTAGTTTAATGTAAATAAATTTAGAGATGTTTGAATTTTTACAGTTGCATTTTCCATTCTCAATGGAAAATAGGGTGCGTTCCAAACCTTAACAGATTAATCAGTGATGAGTAAAAATTCTCAGCAAACCCATGGTGGAAATATACAAGGTGTGCTATTTCTTAAATATTTGTCCATAAAAAATAAAAAATTGGCAATTTCAGTTCTTTAAAGTCAACTGTATAATAATGAATGAGAGTTAGCTCTCATTCATTATTCTCTATTTTCAATTTGTCTTGTTTCATTTTCTCAGCAGAATAAACAATGAAATTATTATTTCCTATCAAGTAATAAAAATATGAATTATGGTCATTATAATAATGTTTTTTATCAATTAATCAACCAATTTTTATATTCACAGTATTACCATAAATACAAAAATAAAAATAAAAAACAACTAGGAACCTGTTATTCATCTTTTATGAGTAGATTGATATTGCTTTTTAGCTCTGTCGCATTCTATGGATAACATAGCTAAACCTGCTAATTGTACTTGCGTCATTAAACACATGATTACATTCTAACAAACTATGCATAATTTGATTTACTTGTTCTATGTATAAGATTTTAAATGTGTGTCATATAGATGTATAGAGTTTAGTTTCTGGTAGCTTTCACTTTCGAGAGCACTGCATTAGACGTACTGTAGCACTTTAATCAAATAATTGCTACATCCAGAAACATAAAAAATGTATGTGAAACAATACATGAATTGTAAATTAGCACTAACTAAGTTTTAGAGATCCAGTTAATGAAAGTCGACACCCTGTGTTAAATAGGTTTAACTGTTTCTGTGTTAAAATTGAGGTTATTGGGTATTGATTGCTTGGGCTTTAGTGGTATTTTCTTCAGGGTGAGTTGGGGTCCCACAAAGGTTGGGGCCCCCGCATCGTGGGGTCTTCTGACCATCAGCTACGCCACTGTTTCGTTATTGCTACTGACTGATTTAACTGTGGATTTTATATCAAAAATTTGTGATGAAATCTTATTGCAAAATATTGAAAGCAGAATATTTCAGGTTTTTGTTTTAATAGATTTCTTTGCTTTGAGTTGTTTGAAGAAAGAATGCCTCTTTGGCCTTAACTCAACATTGAAACTAGTTAACACTATTCCTAATGATCAAAAGATTTCTCTATTCCTGAAATTTTTCCAGCTTTATCCCCTATCAATGTGTGCACCATGGTACTTGCTACAAATGTTATGAAATGCTATAATTTGTTAGTATTTTGTTTAGTTTATTAACTTAGTCCCATTATTTTCAATACTAATACTACTGCTGACACCAGTGTGGAAATCGCAGCCAATACTTGTATTGGTTATCATAAAGAAATAGTACGAAATTATTCACTGCTTCTCCGAACACAAGTTTAAAAATCATTTTGATTTTTAAACTTGTGTTCGGAGAAGCAGGTACTGAAGAGGGACTGTAGTGTAGTCCAAAAACGTTTTACCAGATTAAAGTTTGATTGTTCCTTACTTAAGTGCTGTGAATAATTTCGTATTAACATAAAGCAAGAGGTTTTTTTTCCATAAAGTTTAATAAATGAATGATTTAAGACAGATAAGATTCATGGTACAGGAATACAGAACACAAAAGAAAATAAAGGAAGCAAGGTCATTCTATGTCAAGTGATCTAATTTTGAACTTCAAGACTTAAAACTGAACTACAAGAACTACAAAACAAGAAGAAGTTGAAACTGAACTACAAGAATAATGGCTATTAAGTTATTATTATGTAATGGCATAATTATTTCTTGTAGTTCAAAATTTGTTCTTTTCAATGGTAGAAGAAAAATTAAAGTCAAATACTGAGATATTTTTCATAAACATTGATCAAATTTGATTTTACATGTGCAGTGAAAAGAATGCTCATATAAGTGGCAGCCTTGATGCTTGAATGTCCATGTGTACATTACAATCGATTAACAAAGAATGATATACCAACTCGACAGATGAATTGACCACAGAGATGGAATGTTCTTTAGTAAGTATATTGTTTAAACGGTAAAGTATCATACAGACATATAACCAGGTCATTAGAAAGGAATGTTTTATTTTAGTTTTTGCTGAAGCGCTCTCTATTACATTTTTATATTGCTATGACAAGTATCAAAATCTGCATATAATTGACTATATAATACAATATAATACATCTCTCCTTTTAAGTTTACAAATTTAACTTGTTAGGTGGCTTAACAATTCTTCCAGAATATGTACGTGTTTCCCCCGTTTCTGATTGTGTAACTTCTCCTTCAATCTCAACAGTTTTATCGAAAACTCCAATGGAGATTTGGTTTTATTCCATTTATTGAAAAGTATCCATTTCAACTTGCTTTTTTTGTCCTACGTGATCATTCATCTCCTCATCCGAAATGCATATTGTCTTGTTGCTTATATTTAGAAGAATGAGATGAAAACAATTTCTTTGTATTGTTATTTTCCCTGTCTCAACTTCATATGAATGGGAAAATTTGTCTTTTTTTTGAACAGTTCCTGCTCTTTTCAAATCTGAGATCTACACTTCATACCCGATTGTTAATTCAGGATGCTCTTGGACTCCGTGCTGTTTGTTGTAATTAGCCTTTTGAAGTTGACGTCTTCTCTCCTCACATTTGAATAAAATTGTTTTATTTGGAATATTTGGACTTAATTTTGTTGTTGAATGATGTTTGAATTCTTCTTCCCGTTACTAATTCAGCAGGAGAAAATTCGTTCGACAAAGGTATAGTGCGATAACTTTGCAGTGGTCTGTATGCATCATTGCTTTTCTTGATACTTCTTTTTATTGTTTGTACTGCAGCTTC
Organism: Olivierus martensii; assembly: GCA_000484575.1. Taxonomy (NCBI): domain Eukaryota; kingdom Metazoa; phylum Arthropoda; class Arachnida; order Scorpiones; family Buthidae; genus Olivierus; species Olivierus martensii. The sequence continues at coordinate 62,083 of AYEL01091611.1, read as the reverse complement.
TACTAGACCATTATGCTTGGAACTTTGGGCTTGATGTTACATGTTCAAATTCCTATTCTTTTAAAAATTTGGTAAATTTCGATGTTAATAACGGTCCCAAGTGTGTTCTGTTATTGCTATGAATAATTTCAGACATTCCAAATCTTAAAAACATAGATTTTAGGCATGTAATGATTTCACTTTCCCATAAGCTCTGTAATAGTGCTATTTCTGGGAATCTCAAATAATAATCAGTGGCCAATAAATACCACTTTTTCTCTAAATAAAATAAGTCCACTGCAATCTCTTGCCAAGGTCGATTTGGAAATTCAGATGGAATTAATGGTTCATGTTGGTTGTGCATTTCCTTAATACATCATATGCATCTTTTAATAAGTATTTCAATGCCATTAGATATACCAGGCTACTACACTGATTCTCAAGCTCTGGCATGACACTTTGTGATTTCCAGATGATCTACATGTAGTTTATCTAGTATTTCTTTTTGCAGTTTTATAGGAATTATGATTCTAGAAGCCCATCATCAATAACCCTTCTTCTACTGCTATGCTAGAGCGATACTGCCAATAATCTAATGTATTAGGTGGAAGAGTCTTCCTCTCTGATCATCCATTTTTGCTAAATTCGATTAACTGTTGGCAAGTTTTATCATTTTGTTATAAAATAATTATCTGGCTGAATCTTTTATCTGAACTCGGTAAATTCTGTATGATAGCTTGTACGTATGCAGAGACTTGTTGAGTCCTCTTCCTCGGATCCTTTAAATGGTCTTCTCAATAATATATCGGCAGCTCCGAGTTCTTTTCCAGGAATATGTTTTATTTTATATGTGTATCACATCAATCGAAGTCGCATTCTTTGTAGTTTTGGAGTAATTTCGTCTAATGACTTAATAGAAATAATGGGAATGAGAGTGTGATCTGTTTCTAATTTAATTTTTAAGCCTGTTATAAAATCTTTAAATCGATTGCATGCCCATACTAAGACGTAACCTCTTCTTCAGTCTTGGCCCAATTCTTTTGTATAGCGGTTAATGTTTTCGATGCATAAGTAATCAGGCAATACTTTCCACTCTCTTGTTTTTGTTTAAATACAGCTCCTATCCTGTAAGAAGATGCATCAGCTGTTATAACTGTTTCCTGTGTGAGTTCAAACCATGCCAAGGACGGTTATTTTATTAATTCATCTTTTATTGCTTTGAAAGCTTTCTAATGATGCTCTCCCCACTTTAACTCATTTTTAGGGCATAATAGTTCGGATGAGCTTACTTTGACGAATAAGGAATAAATCTTCTGAGTTAATTTAGAGTTCTGAGTAAGCTTCACAACTCGGACACATTCTCTGGCAGTTCCATTTGTTTAATTGCCACTATTCTATCATTATCAACATGAATTCCATTTTGAGCGATCACATGGCCTAAGAATTTCACTTCCGTAACCCCAAATAGACATTTATTTGGATTTAGCATTATCTCCACTTTTTGCAAGCTCGATAATATTTTATGCAAACGTTCGTCATGTTCAACTATAGTTTCTCCAAATACCAATATATCATCAATATTGCATTGCACTCTGTTGAGTCCTTCCAGAATCTGAGATATTCTTTTCTGAAAATACTCTGGTGTTGCTGAAATGCCAAATAGAAGTCTTTTATACTTAAATCTTCCAAATGGAGTAATGAAAGTTATTAGCAGTTGTGATTCTTTATCTAATTCACACTACCAAAATCCATGAACAGCATCCATTTTCGTAAAAAATTTTGCTTTGCCTAATCGCCTAAAAATATTTTTGGTGTTGGGCATTGGATGAATTTCCTGCTAAATATATTTGTTTAATTTGACATAATCAACATACATTCTAGTTGTACAGTCTGGCTTGGGGATGAGAACTAGTCCAGAAAACCAATCTATTGGTTCTTTGACTGGCTCAATGAGGCCCATTAAAACCATATTATCAAGATTCTGTTTGATTTCCTTTAATTTAGAAATGGGTATTCTCCTTGGTGTTGTCAACGAATAAGGAACTGCATCTTTACATAATTGAATATTGTAAGGAATGCCATAAATCATACCATAAACTTGTAAGGAATATCATACCTTAAATATCATAATCAAATTTTGTTATCTATTGTAGTTCAATAATGATTTAATGAGTCCTCTTATGACATAAATGTCAGTCTACGATTCTATCACATATTAATTGTTCTTTCAATGTCCTGTAATCGCTATATTTGGCTAGTGAATATAGTGATATAATAAATTTGTCGATTGTTTCGCTTTCACCCTGGGTGTGGTATTTTATTACATCCCAAAAGTATCCAATAACATGCATTCATCCCCTATCAGCATTATATAATTTCTGTTCTGGCTTACAGAGTTGAATATCCAAAAAATAATTGTCATAAACCTGGTTTGAGATGACTATAATGTCATATCCTGAATCTGCTTTGAACGAAATTCTTGCATTTCATATCTCTACCAAAACAGCCCACTTCCCTATACTAGGTGTGGTCTTCCTGATGAATGTCTTAGAAACTGTTTTGACATCACCAATAAATGTATCAAACTTCATTACATTATCATAAATTGCCAGATTTTCTTTAATATTTTACATACATTTGCATAATGTCCATTCCATTTGCATTTATTACAGATTGCTTTGGCTGCTGGACAGTTCATGATAGGATGTGCATTCCATCCACATCTGTGGCACCTTCCATTCTGAAATTTTATTTTGTCATTTAATTTCTACTTATTTTTCATAAATTTATTTTTCTGTTTGAAGCCTGCCTTGACTCGATCAACTTCCAAGCTCTGAGGCTGGATTTGACTGCTCTGTAATTGGGGAAGCTGCCTCTTTACTAATTCGGCCTGCTTTACCATTGTAATTGCTTTCTTTAGTGTTAAATCATTTAACAACTGCATCTGTACTGAAAGTTTTTGGTCTTTTATACCAACTATGATTCTATCACATATTAATTGTTCTTTCAATATCCTGTAATCGCTATATTTGGTTAGTGTATATAGTGATATAATAAATTTGTTGACTGTTTTGCTTTTGCCTGGGTGTGTTTATTAAACATTGCACGTTTAAAAATTATATTTCTTTTTATAATAAAATGATTTTCAAATGCTTGAAACACTTTGGAGAAATCTTCTTTATCTTCAATGGATAAATTAAATGACAAAAATATTTTGTCTGCTTTATGGCCCATACAGTATATCAACGCATTAATTTGTTTGGTGTTACTTTTCTTGTCAAGCCCAGAAATTATTCTATATCATTCAAATCTTCTTTTCCACTTTGGCCATTAGTCAGACTTGGAAAAATTGAATTGTTCTGGTGGTAATCAATTATTTTGTGTTATGACCACCATTTTCTCATTTTTTTATGTTAGGTTTCTGAAGGGTACAAATTTAAAGAAAAAAAATACCTTTTTTTCATGTTTAACAGTCAATAAAATACACTTGTGATCCTCCAGTTTTCCGCTGCCACAATGTATTGTTTAAACAGTAAATGACTAGCAAGCAGACATATTACCAGGCTGTTAGAGTTCTAGTAAAGAAGTGTTTTATTTTTGTTTTCCCTGAGGCGCCCTCTATTACATTTTTACATAATGCAAATGAACTCAGAGACATCAGCAGAAGCCCTGGGAAGAGTTGTCTTTTCTTTGTAAGGACTCAGCTCCCTGGAATTGATTTTCCTGGAGATATGGATGCTGTATCCATAAAGTGCTCTGGCTCTTGCAATGTCTGGTGTGCTTCCATCGGCCCTTGAAAATCCAAGGGAGAAAGTGTGATTTTTGTGCCAGACTGTACCCATATCCACAGCAGGTCTCCAAGGTGAACAGCCTCTAGTTGATGGAACAATGTAGGTAAGGGAAGTCAGCAAGATGGATCTGTAACTTCAAGACAAGAATTGACTCTGAGAACTGGGCCTGTTGGGCTGGGGTCTGAAGCAGGTGCGGCATTGAACTAGGTCTGGGCAAGACTATCTCACCTAGGGGAGTTCGGACCAGCATTGAGGCCTACCCGTGGAATGCTTTAGCTATACGGCATATCTGTCGTCGCGATGGATGTGACCATTTTGGCAGGCAACTAACAGCCGACTCAGAACTGGCAAGGACCAGGGGAATCCGACTGTCTAATTAAAACAAAGCAGTATGATGGCCAAAGGCTGATGTTGATGCAATGTGATTTCTGCCCAGTGCTATTATTAGTATCAGAATCTACATATAATTGACTATATAATACAATATGATACAGCTAGTTATTATTCAATTGTATCATACACACAGACATTTAAGCAATGTGTCCACCATTCTGTTTGGGCATTTTTAATGTAAAAAGTAAAATAATTTAATAAAAATTCATCAAGATCCATATTAAAAATAGCTTTTGGCACAAATCATATTGGCTAGACTGTGTGTGTATGCCAAGTAGTTTACAACATCATATTGCATAAATACATGCATTGATTTGACTTCTGAGTTGACAAAAACTGCTTTGTCTGCCTACATTAAAGCTTGATTCAATGAAATGATGTATTGATATCTGAGAATTTTTCTCTCAACTTTTTATGTTATTTAAATAAAAATATAGATAATAATTGAGAACGTGTTATTCATTTAATTCATTAGAGACATGACTATTCATACCTACAATTTAAATTACATTTTTAATTTAAACATCTGTTATAAACAGATAATAACCTTAATATCTAAGGTTGTTATCTGTAATAACCTTAATTTAGTTTAAAAAAAAAATTAAATTTTTTAGTTTAAAATTACCGTATATACTCGAATATAAGCCGATTCGTGTATAAGCCGACCATCGACTTCAGAGTTTAAAAATCGGTAAAAATGCATAACCCGTGTATAGGCCTACCCCCTCTAAAAAATTTGAAACCGATAAATTACGTGATTTTTGATTTTTAGTTATCGATATATTAATGTCACAGATCAATGCTCATTTACATCAACTGCTTAACCCTATCTGAATATACTAATTTAAAAGCAGCACTACACACAGTATAGTTACAACTTTTCTTTATTAAACAGTGCAGAGTTTAATAAAGAAAAGTTGTAACTATACTGCGTGTAGTGCTGTTTTTTAAATTAGTATATTTATATTAATGTCATTTGCCAAAATAAATATTTTATTGAAACTAAATATATACATATAAAATAAATTTTATAATACAAACACCAATATATAATTTAAAAGGTAAAATTTTACGATACCCGAAGTGATCGAGCGCGTCGCGCTGCTGGCTGCAACCTGCATTTGTATAAGTGCATCAGATAGGTGACGTTGCGGCGCATCAGGCGGCGCGATGAAGAAATTCTCGACAATAATCCAGCACAGCGTGCCTACATAAGATTCTTGGATTATTGTCGGAATTTCTGTGTTGTGGCACATCAGGCAGCGCAGCGTCACCTAGCTGATGCACTTACTGTATATAAATGCAGAGATTAGATTCGATGGTACGATGCGCTGGATTGCCTAGCTGATGCATTTATATAAATGCAGGTTAGATTCGTTAGCGCAACGCATTGGATTGCATCAGGTAAAGTCAAATTTTACTAAAGCAAAGTGGCGTTGACCCGATGCAGATGTTAGGGTTATGTCGCTTCAGAAAATATCAAGTTAATGAATAATAATAAATTTTGCTAATTTACATTAAAATATTTTCTTATTATTATTGTTATTGAATAACTGTTTTCTTTTCTAAAAAAAATTCATATTTAAGTATCACAGTAAAAATTTCATTGGAATACATCTACGTCATACAGCTCCCAAGAGACCGTTCGAAGTTTCGCTTTCCCTTACATTGTATTTTGTCTAATTAAGTTAAGTTGTTAAAATGAGTGGATCAACCTAACAATGATGTCATACACCGTTAGGATGACGTGTACAACATGATTTCTAGACGTTAAACGTGCGATTTCGAAGTTTTGATTCTGTATACGATGAACTTTTTTGATAGACTAAAGTTATTTTTCAGTACAGATTTTAAATAATTATTATTTTTTCGTTATTTTAAATATTATTTTAGTTACTTTTTAATCTATTTTAATTAAATCATGGATGAGTTAAATATAATAAGCATTTATGGATTTCTAGTGAATGGATTAAAATATTAATTTATAATAACGAAAAATGAATATATTTTTCACTCAAAAATGAATCCTATGTAAGATTCTCGATCGAGTGTCGAATTTTCGCATCACGTCATATGGCGCAGCGCGGCGTTACCTATTTGATTACAGTATATAGATTCAAATTGGAGTCGGCAGCGTGATGCGCTCGATCGCTTCGGGATAAGATTAAATTTTACCTGATATTGTATTAAATGAATTATTGCAAAATTTCCTTCCTGGTCTTTGGGAGATACGATTATTGCAAAATTTCCTTCCTGATCTTCAGGAGACATTCAATAACCCCTATATACTTCAATTGGCTTTTGTCATTACTTCAATTTCTCCAGCCAAAAAAAAAAGTTGATTTTTTTGATCCATGTATAAGCCAACCCCCCACTTCAGAAAATTTTTTTTGAGAAAAAAAAAAATCTCGGCTTATACACGAGTATATACGATAGTTTAAAATATCTTAACTTAGTTTATTCAAAAAATATCTTAACTTAAAATGTAAAATGTAAATATCTGTTTACAATAGATGTTTAAGTTAAGGGTTTTTTTTTGAATAAAGCATAAATAATTACAAACACAAAGGAAAGATACTTTTTTAAGATTTACAATCCAATTGCAAGAAACTCTTTATTCTCTAATACAAGTAAACATGTAAGAAATACAAAATGACATGATCACTTAGGTTTGTCAGTTGATTTATATTGTTATTCATATGAAGACTCTCCACTCTGAGAGAGAAAATGATATCAATGCTCTCAAGTTACTCCTATAGGAATTCTTGTTATATTACTTCATAACAAACATCCATTTTGAGTTCATTAAATAGCGTAAGTCAAAAAATATAGTTTCTTGACTTATATCACTTTGGTTCTCAGCAACTCATATCTAAATGAGAATTTTTGACCTATATCCCCAATGTAATGACATTTATCATGACAAGTGCATGATAAACAATAAATGATATGAGATTTTTTATGAAAATATTGCTACAATATATTGAATTTTTGATATAACTAGTCCTATTAATTTTGTGGCAAAACAAATGCTAATCTGATATTATTTTTATGGATGAGCTTTTGAATTTATTCATATAATTTTGGATATATGCAAATCTGATGTAACAGATTTTTTAAATTTAACTTATCTATTTTTTAAATAATTGCATTCCCATTTACTTAAAAGCTTATTAGGATAATCATTAAATAACATTTTGTTTTTTTAGATTATTTATTTTTTAATTTTGCTGATCACTCCATATTGTTCCAGTCACTATTTTTCTCTATTATATAATGAAAGTTTTTTCTTGATGTACAAAGGGTAATATAAAATTTGTAATATTATAAAATTTGATTGTTTTATTAATGTTTATTTATTTATTAAATTTCTGAAAGATCAATTTTTTTTATTTCTAATAATTTTTATATCTAAAAATGAGATATCCTTTTATCAGTTTTCATTTTTGATTCAAACTGTATATATGAGTTTATGTTATTAACAAAATTGACATTTTCTTTTCCGTTATAGTTTATTATGTGATGCACACATTGATAAAATTTGATAGAGTTATTGCACAATTATCAGGTGTAAAATTTCTCATTCATTACTGTTGATAACTTGGTCCTTAAGATAAAATAAAAAATTTCTTATTAAATTCAGTTTAAATCTCTCTTCTTGCTTTTACTTTTGTTATATTATAGAATATAATAATAGTAAATGACAGAGATAAAACAATAAAACAAAAAAGCAAAAATTTTATCTCCTAAAAATTAACATGAATTCATCCATGACATCTGAGTTACAACAAAAAATCTAAGCTTTCTTACAACAGAATATGCTGCTTAATATTCAAAAGAGAAAATTACTCTTCCACATTAGCCAAAATGTGCTTGTAAATGCATTCATTCCTGTTTGGGATGAGATTAAATTTTTCTCAAGGAAACCAATTCACATTAGTATAGCTTAGTACAGTGTCTGCAAGATTTTTTGAACTTTGTCTTCATATTTTAGTTATAAGATGATTTTGAATTTAAGCTTTATGATAAATTCACAATGGATATTTTCTCTAGATCTTATATTATCAATTTGATTCAATTAATTTTTAAATTTTATAATCTTTAAATAATGAAATGAAGAGGAATAATCTCATATAAAAAAGAGATTCTTATTTACGTTTTAGTGTTTATTTCTAATTGTCAATTGCTTGCATAATGATAAACAAATGACTATTTTTTTCTATTTGTTTTCTTATGTCTGTTTTTTTACTCTTAATTCCTATTACTTGCATGCAGATAGACTACATGTGCAATAGAAATGTTTTGAATATTTATAAACTTAGCATTAATTGTATCATATTAATTAGAAAATAAAATTCTTTTAATTATAAATATTTAGTTATTAAATTATTTGCAAAATTATTAAGATTTTATTTATAGATGGTATACTTATTATTTAATTATTAATGTTAAATTAAAATTATCCAAACATTTTATATTATAATTACAGTTATAATTTATTAGAATTTTAATATACAAGTCCATAATCTCTTACCCAATATATCAAAATTTAAAAACCTCTGAAAACTGAAATATTTTTGTGGAACATTGTTCATGTGCAAAACATGATCCAAGTAGATGTGCACCAAAAATAACAACAGAAAAACACTTTTAATGGAAAAATAAAATTAAAAGAAATTGTTTTCATATGTTCTAGGACCATCGTTAGTGATTACATTGAAATACTCATAATGGGAGAAAAATTATATAAGCAATAAAATTTAATGAATAAAATGCAGTAATTATATAGATAATTTACAAGTTCCCTTATATCAATACTGCAATGGAAATTACATAGATGAAACCTTCCAACTTCAGTATTGAGCCAAAACAGAACTTATCAATAATATCCAGAAACTGGAAATAATCTTTACTGCTTGGAAGTAGTTTAATATATAACGACATATTATATTTCTTTTTTATTTTTATTAATTTGAATGTAATGGTGAAGATGGTTCTAGTATAGATCAAAAACATTTTCTTTTAATTACTTTAAAAAAATTATCTGCTAAAGCTTGCATCAAATATTACAAAGTTCCAAGTTCATAACAAAAAGAATATTTTTATTCACATTTTTTATCTATATGAAATGTTTTTGGCATATATACAGAGCCGGATTGGTGTTTTTGCGAGCATAGTTTTGGGACTCTTAAAAATAATAATCATCTCTAAAATAACATAAATTTGTTATAACGAACAAAAATTCAAATCAGCTACGTCTAATTTTAAAGGCTCCTTATAACTTAGAAAGTAAAATTTAAAGGTTCCTTTATCTAGCACTTTAAAAAAAACCTATTTTTTCTTATTAAAAGTTTATAAGAGTTGAGAACAAATTGATATTTTTGGGGCCCCTAGAATTTCAGGGCCCTAGGATGCAGCCTAGTTGGCCTATAGGTAAATCTGGCACTGCATTTATAGGACCATCCTTAGCACACTTTCAGTATATAGAACACTTTTAACAAATTTATTTCTTAATGGATTTGATCTGCAATTTCAAAAAATACATTAAAATGTTTTCTACAGATTTCAAGTTTCAATCCAGTTTAAATTGAAAATGAAAAACACATTCTTCAAATTATAAAGAATCACTTCCATTCTAATTAAAATTATACTGTAGAACTTACACAGAAGTACAGATAGTCCTCAACTTATTACAGCCAGAAATTATTATTAAAAATTCTCTAATTCAACTTTGATGCTTGCATATACATATATCTATCACACTACTTTTGTATATGCATTGCAGTATCGCTATTAGTTGGTAGGCAAAGCCTTATTACTGTATCTTGTCGTAACTCTATCATGTCCAGTAAAAGAAATAATACTCTGATAAAAATTCCAAAGTAAAAAAGAAAGGAAAGGAAAGCTTTCTTTAATTATTTTAAGTTAAATAGAAACTTAATTTATGAAAATATTAAAACAGAAAGCAAACAAATCAAGAATTAAAAAAGTCCTCGCCTTACATCAGAATTGACTTAGGATGGAGCATTGGAAGAAAACCTCATTGTAAGTCGAGGATTACCTGTATATACAGATTATTTATAGTACATGAACTACGGTAATTACACTAATTCAGTATATAAAAAATTCTACAATAAAATTAGAATACTTTATATACACCTTAATTAAATGCATCTACTAAACACACTGCATCCTCATCATATAAGACCTAAAAATTCATTACCTCCTAAGAGGAAACATATCTGTTATTAGTAAAGACAATACTGCACTACTTAAGCAGTCCTTAAAGCACATAACATTTTATTTAAGAGAAACGTTTTCAGCAAATTAATGCCATCATCAGCTCTAACAGTATTAAAAAGAACAAGAAATTACAGTTATGCATAATGTTCTATTGTAGAACAAAGAACATATTTTTAAATTAAACATACTTCAGGATTTAAAAACATCTATAACCATTCACAAAAATAATTTAAATAAATACTTCAAACAAATAATTTAAATCCTGAAGTATGTTTAATTTAAAAATATGTTCTTTGTTCTACAATAGAACATTATGCATAACTGTAATTTCTTGTTCTTTTTAATACTGTTAGAGCTGATGATGGCATTAATTTGCTGAAAACGTTTCTCTTAAATAAAATGTTATGTGCTTTAAGGACTGCTTAAGTAGTGCTGTATTGTCTTTACTAATAATTATACACTGGTAAGAGCAGTAAAAAAGAAGAATCTTAACATATCTGTTGTTTCTATATATTATTAATATATTTCAGATACCACAACCATGATGGTGGCAAGTCAGGACAGTTACCCACATTTTAATTCTTTCTCCTGTATTAAATTTCAATTGTCATCTCCATATGGTTTCTAATCATCCTCATTATCTCTACTCTGTCCCATTTCATCCTACAATTTCATTTATATGTTCTATAAATTGGTGGTAGTATAGATTTTCCATATAAAATATCTTCTCCATCTGTTTCAGCTTCTCTTTCAAATTTCTTGATATTTTTGCTATATATTTTATTGATACTGAGAATGAATCTCAATAATTAATAAATGAAACTGGTTAACTACAAAGATACTGGATATTGGTATATTAAGAAGAGCATCATTATGTTAAAGCAGAAACTAGTTAAAATTGATGCATGTTATAGCAAAAATACATAAATGAGTCTGCATTATGTAAAGTATACCAATACTGTGTTAAATAAACAGAATACTTTATGGACATGCTGTTAAATTAAATTTTCTTTTACAAGAGATTATTATAACCTTTGAAAAATTATATTCCTTAGTATGTATATTTCATCAATTAAGGACATAAGTTCTTAAAATCTGAAAGTTATATCCAAATATTCCTAAACTAGCCAAATTAATTTAATTGAATAAGCCCTTGAATTTAATTGCCAAATTAATGATTATTTGAGACATTCACAAGCCAAATCGATTAACTTCATATTCTAATGTAAATCATAGCAATAATGCAATTCAAACATTTATAAGTGTCGTATTATGCCTAAGAAATTTTTTGAATTTACCCTTGAAAGTTAGAATTATAAAGTAGTTGAGTGTTCTGCTTTCTGTGGTGTAGAAGTTAGTTTTTATGCCTTTTGAAATCACTAAATGGGAAGGATCAATTGAGAGATGTGTAGGAAAGGTGCGACACCGCCTACATGAAAATTTTGGCTAACCAGTTTTTCATTCAATAAATTTTTTGATTTTAGTCAAGATCTTTCTTTTGTTGTCTAGGATACAACAACAAGAATTTAGTTAAGTAATTTTCATAAATTTTTTGGTTTTGGTCAAGATCTTTCTTTAGTCATCTAGGATACGACAATAAGAATTTAGAAAATAATTTTTTAATACAATAGCATATATTAAATAATAACGGCAAAGCTGTTCATTTTGTCATAAAAAATAATTAATTGGTTATTGTTATATATGAATATTAATAGAATAATGCTTTTGTAAAATAAATAATTTATTATATTCAACAAAATAAAAGATGATTAAATATAAAAATAAGGCAGATCATATGGAGACTATATTGCGGGATATGGATCTACTGTAACCATAACTCGATAACTGTGACAAAAATTTGGTTCCCACTAGCACAGAACCACAATGGAAAACATGTGCGTGACAAAAGCAGGGCAGTTTTGATGTCATACTGCAGCGTAAAAACTGTTATCGTCCAGTGCTTAGATGGATTCAACTTTTCCGTGACAGTAAATTCCGTCAAGATAACATCCACCAATGAAATCCATGCATTTTGTGACTTGAATAGTTGGCAACCTTGACAGTCAAGATGGCAGGATTCTCTGTCATTAAATCTCATCTCTTTAATGAAAATTGCATAGAAACATTGTTCGTATTTCTTATAAATATTTGCAATCCAAAATTTTCCCTTCCTTGATTTTGTTTCAGTTTTCTCATTTATTGCAGCTGTTAACATTATAAAAATTCAACATACGATATCGGTCTCGGCATTCCTGCTGAACCGCTCTTCCGATCTAGTTTTATAATATATTCAAAAGTTTTCTTTAATAAAAGATTCAAATCATTTAATAATAAGACTGAGGAAATAATATGATGATGCCAAAAATACAATTAATGTATTTTTATACAGAATCAAGTAAATATATCAAAACAAATGTGGAAATATTTTTCTTCAAAACAGTCGGGAAAATAAAAATATATTATTTTGGAAATACAAAGAAACGTATACTATTCTATATATTGAATAAATATATCTCGAATTAAACTGATTGCTCAAAACAGAAAGAAAAGAATGAAAAATAGACTGATGCAGTCAAAAATAGAAGAATGCAAAAGAATATTCTGAAGAAAGCAGAAATAGAAGAAAGAAGAATCATAAAGCGAAACCTAGATGTATTTTTCTTTTTGGCAAATAAGAAAGTTCAGTTTATTTTAACTTTACGAATACTGTTTTTAATTCAATTTTATTTATTTAATTTTCAGCTACTAAGATGATAAAATTTCGAAATAATATGTTGTAGAAGAGATTAAAGAAAAAATTAGAAAAATAGGACAATATTAACAATATTAAATTATAGCACCAATAATAATATTAAATTACCAATACCAATATTAAACTAAAGCACCTCTAAACAATGATAAATTTTCTTTTTATTTAATTGAGAAAAATACATTTTTCTTTCAATTAAGTTTTAATTTTCTCATTTCTTTTTAATTGATTAATTTTCCATTTTTTATTCTAATTTTGAAATTCCTTCTATCTTTTTCGGATATCCCAAACAAAATAAAAAGATATGATATTCTATTAAAAAAGAGTTCAGATGTTTCTCTGTTCTATTATTTTGAAATATAAAAAAATCTTATAAAGCTTTATATAATAAAAAAAAACTAAAGACATAATAAATTTAGAAAGTTATATTGTTTTACTTTATTTACCAGTCACTTAATTAATATTTTTATACAACATATCTTTCTTCCAAGTAGCCCAGTCTGATAAATAAATTAAAACATTTCAAAACAAAAACATTGATGACTAAGTAACTTTCTTTAAATTGATAAATATAATATATGAAAACATAATTTATTAATCTGAATATTATTATTGAAAAATAGCATTTCAAATTTACTGCACACTGTTTCTCTATAAGTATAATATAGAAAAAATAATTACTACTATATATATGTAAGTTAAATTATGGTTTAACTTAGAGCTCTAAATGTAATTAGAATAGTAAACAAATAATTTTAATAAATCAATTTAAATTTTAAAATATATTTTAATATTTTCCTTTATTAATTTAAAAAATAATCACGAATAAATCTACTTCAAATTTAAATATTCTGAGAAAACTATTTGCAAATAGTTCATTTACATAGATAATAGTTTGGTTGGTGTCGTTAAACAATTAAACATGGACACAATGGAACAGCTGGATTGACATTAAACAAATGCAGAGAAACATATAGCAAACTTATTTATTAAGATATTTGGAATATTCCGAAATTAAATATTGATAATTGAATAATTTCCCTTGTGAATTTAAAAATTAAATGATTTAAATTTCTCACCGCTTTATACAGTATTTAAATTATAAATGTTTCAACGAGAACACAAAATGCTTTATTTATTCCAAACATCTTCAAATAGTTTCACGTAACCTGATATTTTATTGTTACTGTATTATAATAATATTCTTTAGTTATAATTGTATCATTCTGAAGATACTACCGTATTTCCTTTTAAGTAAGCATATGAGGAAATCTCGCAAGTTTTTCCTTGATATTTTTTGAGTAAGTTCCCTTAATGTCCTATTCTTCTGATAGACGAGTGAAAAAAAAATAAATAAATAAAGTACAAAGTGTATAACTATAATTTTATTCCTAAGCACTTATATATAAATATAGTAGATGTCTTTCAATAAAAACATGTCTTACTAAAAACATATTCGTCTCATTTTTCTGAACATTTTCCTTACTCTTATATTTAATTCTCTTAAATTGATCAATTTCAATTCTTATAAATTTATTTATGACTAGACAATTAAATATATGGTAAAATATATTTACCATAAAATTCATAAAATTTTGACAGATAGATAAATATATTTTGTCATATATTTAATTGTCTGATCATTTAATTAATTTAATATAAGTTTTAAAAATTTAAAACGCATGCATACAAATTTAATTTTGCAAAATCTCATTACTGACCTATATATTTTGTGTATAATATAAAGACTTCATTTTGTAAATGTAGAATATATTTTAATTTACAATATTAAATTTTGAAATACAGTGCATCATATTACGAAAAACATATGAATAAATTATTTAATTGACAAACAAAAATCAATAAAAACCACTAGATTAATAAGTTTTAGGTGTGATATTAGGTATTTAACATTAAATATAAACTAAACCATCGAATATTGAATACAGTTTCTTTATATCAATAAATACATTTTCTCTTGGCATATATTTCAAATTCAAAAATTTAGTTCTTATGAGGGAATTTTTCTTGGGTGGGATAATAAAAAAGTAAGCAAAAGTGAAAATTTTAATTGATTTTGTCAAAATTATCATCTGAAAAGTATTAGCCCAAATTTCAATTATCATTCTGATACTAGAATGAAAAAATAAAAATAAAAATAACAATCTGAGTGACAGAAAATAATTTTGACTGAATAAAATTAAATATATAATGTACATCATTTACAATATTTTATGTGATTAAAGTCAATTAATAGATCATAAGATTGCCCGACAAACAATTTCTTTTTGATTTATTCAATGTCTTGTTAACAGTTTCTGAAATTCTTAACATAATTTACCTGATTGAAAAAAGAATATCTACGGAATTAGAGATTATATGGAGTTTAAATACATAATTTATGTTTATTTTGCAAATGCTTTTTTTAATGAACAATTGAAATTATCCAGATTAAACTTTGAAATTAAGTGGATTTATTATTTTGAATATGAGATAAGAATATTCAATAATGAGTTGCAGATTTAATAGCCTACATTTATTTTAATTACATCATTAAGTAGCCACTTGATATTGCTTCAAAATGCCTTAAAAGTAGGTCTAGGACTTTGCATATATTATAAAAACATATCTTTTAATTATATTTTTATAAACAGAACAAATAAATAATTGTTGTTATACAGCTTAACTTTGTTCTTTTTGTTCAGAGTGGTCTGATTTTGTTTTTGCATAAAACGGAAATTTATTTGCATTTCATTAAAATGGATAAAGAGAAGCGAGCAGTCAATAGATTAATGCTCTTATCCCTCATCTACAATGAAGCTACACAGTTCTTTTCCAATAATAAAATATATAGTTCCGGACTTTACAGCCATGTTTATGTTTGTATACTACCAGTCTGTTTCCTTACAGGATGCTGATCAGTGGAGCGACAGAGAGTGTCCATCAGTCGCGCGAGATTCCGCTTTTTGTCGACCAACTGTACATCCTTTTCTTTGTCAGGGCCAGGTGGGAGGGTTAATGGGTCGCGTCCACTGGACAATGTTGCCTTTCAACAGCTCTTCGTTCAAACATATTTTTATGATCATAAAATCAATTAAAACAACTCGATTAATCACTATAGTTGCTAATTTCATTTTGCCAAAATTTCCATCAATGAGCTCATACAATATGCAGTATGTTCTTACTAAGATCACCGGATGTTCAGAAAACTGAAAAGTACGTGGCTTCCGGCATATGTACTCTCTACTACTTCCTGTACATAAATTAAAATATGCTAATTTGTTAAAAAAAAAAAAAAAATAAAAAATTATAAATAAAAAAATATAATTATAAAAATAATAATTTTAATTATTTTTTTTTTTTAATGATACGGCGACCACCGAGATCTACACTCTTTCCCTACACGACGCTCTTCCGATCTCGATGATGTCTATACTTCACATAAATTATTTATTAATTTTAAATGAAAATATATTTCATTCTTATATTCCAAGGAATTTTTTATGTTAAAAAAAAAGAATTTAAAATTATCTCAAACATCATAAGAACTTGTCATAATCCATAGGAGATGAATTATTTTCCTTTTCAATTGTTCTTTCATAAGAAGAAAAGAATCAGGCTGCCTTCCAAAATTTATATAATTGATAATATTTATTCAGAATTTTTTTTAACTTACAGCTGCAATCAAAATGAAAATATTATTTTAAAACTTCCAAATAAATAATGCTAAAAATCAATGAACTGATGCATATTAACTGATCCGAAGAATCATTTATTATGAAATTTACTATAGCAGTTTTTAGTTTTGTTCCTATGATTCAGTGATAAATCGAACGGACAATTGAATAACTTATAATAATGCAATTTTGCTGCTACCGGAGGATAATTAAAACTGTAAAATACAAAAATATTATAATCGAGAAATAAATTGATTAATTGATATTACATCTTTTTCGAAGTCCCTGTTATCTCTTGAAGCAGTTAATAAATCTGATTTATCAATTATAAGCATAATTTCTAAATCTAAACATAATAATATTTTTAAATAAATATATACTACAGTAATATTTTTCAATTTTAAGATTAAGCAGTCGTTCATAGAAAGCTTCTATTTTATTAGAAACTGGAAATATTCTAGAAAATTGCATTAAATATTCCTTAGAGCTGGTCCATTTAGATCTATTACACAGAAGATAAATTCTGTGCTTAAGAGTACGAGAACATGATTTATTCTGTACTGTTCTGTAAATGCCAATAAAATTATTTCAATTATGTTAAGTTCCGTATTTTTTATTATCGGAAAATATGTATATATAAATAATTTTGTATTGAAACTCTCATAGAATTAATGACTAAATTATGATTATTGCAGCATCATTGTGTCTTTTCTCTATGCAGTATAAGATATTAATTTCTTGATTTTTTTTATTTTTTGAGTAACTTTACAAAATTAATTTCTTGATTTTCATTAAATCAATAAGATTCTATATATAAATAACTTATGACAATGACGATACAGTATAACTTATAAAAAGATGACATCAATGAAAGATGAATTGATCAATGTTTTTTTTTCCTAATTAAGGCAGAATCTATTTTTTTATAAAATAATTAAGTAATATTTAATAAAAATATTATTATTTAAAATATTTAATATTTTTATTCAATTTTCACCCGGAAATTATTTAAAATTGAAAATTTAAAGTGTAATTTTTCAATTGTAGCATCAATTTTCGAATTAACATATATTTAAATTCGAAAATAAACATATTTTTATTCAATAAAAATGATAAATGAGATAATGCAATAAGTTTTTTTATTTTTAGACGGATAAGAATTTTAGTTGCGAAATGATAATCTGTAAGCACATTTTCAATGACAAAAATTAAGGATGTCTTTTGCTAAACGCTCAAATAATTTAGAAATTTGAAAATAGCTCTTCAAAAAATAGCATTTTTACTGGTAGTTTAACCTTTATAAATAATGCAGAATTTAACCCATTTCCTCTATCCTTAGCTATAGGAAACGCTATTTTGGCTCGTCAGGTGAGTGTCCGCCTGTTAACAATCGTACTCGGATAATATCTCTTCGAAAATAAGTTGCACGATTTGTTTTTAGATTATTAGTAATGATTAAGTTATAAATACCTCCATCAAAATAACTTCTATTCATTAAAATCTCCTAAACGCATACGGAGCTCTTACCACTTTCTCATAACCTCATATAAAAAGTTAAACAGCTATACTGTATACAATCAATTATACGTTTTTGTTTTATTTTTAATTTTTATTTATGTCTGTCTTTTCCTGAAGTGCATTTTTAAAAACTAAAAAAAAAGTTTCCCATAAATTATTCGATAGATGTGGCTTAGAACTTATCAAGCTCGTCTTAGAACAATAAGTCTTAGGGTAATCCGAGCTGAGTCACAAATCCTGGAAAAGTAATAAAAGTGGATTAGGAACCATCCAATCCCACTAAACGCGATTGGAGAACTGGCCAAACTCTGTTATACGGCTCACTAAATCGGAAAATTGGGACGAGATCAATTATTTTATTTAAGATTTGTTTTAAGAATTTGAGATGCTTATTAAATTAAAATTCTCCGTTCAAAAGACGAACTGTATAAAAATGGTCTACGGTTTTCGAATTTTGACTTCTTAATTTTTTTTTTTTTTTGTAACTAAAAACAACTTACATAATAGACTATATATATTTTTTATTATTATTCTTATTTTTAGAATTGACCTTTTCAATTAATACTTGAGAATTGTTAATCTCGATTAGGAAGTTATTAGTAACAGTTGCCTGGCACTAAGCAGCTTTTAAAATTCGTTTCACAATCTTTAGAGACCAAATTTGGAAACACTATTAAATGTAATAATTTTAAATTGTAAAAGTGTAATATGTTCTCTGATCAATAAGCAATTATTTATACTGTTATTGTTAGCAATAAACTTCATTTTTCGCAATTTTCTTTAAAACGATTAATTAAGTTTTCTTTATGTAAGCCAATTAGAATGAAAACAATATTATAAAGCCAATTTATGCGCGATTTAAATAATTTTTTGAATCAAGGTTCCTATATAGTTCTTCATTAATAAAGCAATTTAATACGTCCAGTTGTTTGTTTATCATGTCTTCTAATATAAAAAAGTGATGATCTTTATGTTTTTTTTGGGTTTTTCAGATCTCGTAACTCGTCAAGTGCAGGGGAAATTTCCAGAATTTTGAATATAAAGCTGGCAGTATGCCGAATGAGTGTTGACAGACACGCGCACCGTTATCTAAAGTTATCTTTCGCACATTTCGATAAGATATTGATTATGCACACCGCATATCAGAATTTGACCATTATAAAGCCTAAGGCAGCACTGCCGTCAGAAAACAAACTTGTTTACCAGATGAGAAATCAGATAACAATGTTTCATCAATCCTTGGACGCGATCCAAGCGACCGGTTGCTGGCACAGCTCCAAAGGCGCATGCTCATTATTACCGCAGCGCTATGTGACGTCACTCGTCCATCTATTTTTTTCTTGTTGGCTTCAATATTGATTGCAAAACTCCGAGCAATGTGATTTAGAGGACAGTTCTGTTTGTCTCTTACTATGATGCAATCCTGCCAGATTAAATTATCTACGTTTTATTCCTTTCTTGTTCAAATTTATTTTATAATTTCCATGTTTCTATAGCCACTAAATAACAAGAAAATACAGTAATTCCTCCATCAACTTAATTATTTTTTTCTTCTTTAATTAAATCAGTGTACCGATATTTGATCTATTTTAAGAGAATTCCGGTTTGTAAAATTTCTTCTTAAATTGAATACCTAAAAGTGAGATAGTATTATCCCTTCCATCACTTCTAGTCAGAGAATGAATGTTAATTATGGTAATGGCAAAATATTAATTAAAAAAATTTTTATCGCAGTTGTATCTGGTTAAAAACGTAAAATATAGCTAGCTAGATGTTTGACAGAATAGATTTTTAAATTAAAGAAAAATAAATTGTTAATAAGCTTTTTTATACTGTATAATAAAAAAATACTAATGATTAGAATGAATTCAAAAAATTATTATTTAATTTATGAACCTATCAGTATATTAAGCTAGCTATTGTAGGATATTGAAAACATAAATCAAAGTAGGTCAAAAACAACAAAAAAGTAAACAAAAATAACATTCATCGCATGCAATTAAAGCAAAACATGAATCAATTTTCATTCATGGAAATTTTCGACATCATTTAAGCATTCAGTCCCCATAGCCTTCTGAAAGAACTCAATTAATAATTAAATACATAAATAAATAATTGGCAATATATGTGATGATAATAGATTATTAAAAAATGAAGCATCTTATCTAAAATAAAATAAGCAAACAAGTTCCTTTTATTTCATCTATTATTATTAAATTAATATAAAAAAAGCATTGCATATAATATCTGAAACAAAATATTGTACTTATGAATATTGTATTGTATAATTAAAAATAAATAAAAGAAATCGAGCCAAATTGGTTTTACAAATCTCCTTATTGTTAAAGAAAAATAGAATAATAATAGTAACTTATCTTTAGTAAAATAATTAGAAACAAATAAAACAACAGCAGATCTCTGTCTCTGAATAATCGAATGTAAATAACTTATAATAATGATAACAAATTTCTATTACGAAAATGTTATTATTGTAACGTAAAAAATTAAAGAAAAATATTTACGAATAGGATATTTTGCAATAATTTGCTTTAGATAGCTTTAAAACCTCTAGTAACAATTTGTTTATATTGATTTGTGAATTTATCTGCTATTTTGACCTAATTACGGTAAGTTTTATATCACTCAAATACAGGCGAGAAGTAAAGCACCCTCCACCAAGAAAATAAAAAAATTATAATTTATGATCAAACACGAAAAAAAAAGAAATTCAAATAACCAGCGAAATTTTTAAATATCGATCGATCACTTTACCAATCAAATTTTTATCCATCAATCATTTTATATAATTTATAAAATTATTTATTTATTAATAAATAGAAAATCTAAAAAATTGCGTTAATCCCACTGAAAATTGTCAAAACTCCAAGATTATGATGATTAAGAAAATTTTATTCATACAGTTATAAATATTTAAAAAAGTCTGATATTTCGATATATCTTATTTAATATTATTCTTGGTGAATTATCAGTTTACATCAGTTATCAGTGATATTTTATAGAACAAAACAAAATAAAAATTAGAACAAATTAATAAAATGATGTTATTTTTACTGATCGAAGCCATATTCGTCTTGTTTACTATCGGTTTATTATGACCTTAATTTTATTTACTATTTTAGACGTTAAGTTTAATCTCTATAAATTTTTTGACTTTTCGATAGATAAGCTACGTTAGTTTAAATCACTGAATGTTTTTGACATCAACTGCTTTTGTCATACAAATGTCGAAATATTTGCACAGTAACTGCTAATCTAGTAATTACAGTATTCTTATTTGTTGCTGCCAACGTACGTTTTAAACAATGTAATAGTTCTGAAGCTATTCAAACTATAATTAAAGGAACAAAGATGATTATATTTACTTTTTTTAAATGTGATTCATCTTTGTACGTTTGAACTTTAAAGTATTCATTCTCTGAGAGATAATATAAGATACAGTAATATGCAAAGAATGGTGCGCTTTCTATGCATGGAAATATAAAAGAATAATAAAAAAATAAAATTATTCTTGAATATAAGAAAATAACTATGATTATCATTTTAAGGATCTGTTAAATTGTCCCATTAAACAAGAGGATTATTGGAGACTTGGAGGACAACCGTTGCTTGTCAAATAATCTACCTAGCTAGCCGATTAGACTTTAGACTAATATTTTATTATAATTAAAGAGCTTATCTTGAATCCGAAAAATATGTTTTATCAGCTGAGTTATCAAATAAATTCTTTGTTGCTAATGCTGAATAGTTGATAGCCAAGGGTACTTATCTAATCTTTGTTTAAAATAGTCTAATACGTCTACTACCATATTTAACGGTCTGGTTGATATCGTTTAATTTATATTTCGTATATTAAAATCTAGTTCATCAAAAATATACAAAGACTTCTAAATATTAATGTGAATTTAATTAAATATAGAATTGCTTTAGTGAACTCGAATGCATCCAAATTTTGTTTAATAAACAGATTGAAACTCCATTAATCCGAGCTACACATCTTTTCATACATAATGTACAGTATGAAACGATAGATATATTAGCAAAATTTTGTGCTCACGTAAAGATCGTATACGGCGAGGACAATTTTGCTACCGAAAAGATCTCAGAATCCAATCATTAGATATCGAAGAGAAAAATGAATAATCAGACTAAATCCTCACATTTATTTCCCAAAGGATTTAAAATATCGTTTCTAGGGAGACCACACAGTTTTTATTCTTGGCGAGTCGCATACATATTAAAACGAGAATATTGTTGCTAGGATGTTAAACCGATTTCTCCCTTATCGGGGAGCTGATAAACAGACTTAATAAGTCGGAGGGCATTCAGGATAAAAGTTCTTTGTGTACCGTAGGGCCAAATATAGCTGATGGAACGACTTCCCCTCCCTTACAGACAAAATTTTTGTTTAGGCAGGATATAATTGTACACCCCAGCTTTTTCAAAGAAGGGGAAGAACTCAAGCCTGTTTTGGCTCTTTTTCATCCTTCCCATCGCTGAATAAATTAAGAAAATAAATATCCTAGTTGTTTTTCCCATTGGCAAGGTGACTCCATCCCGAATAAATACTCCTAGCTGACGTCAGGAACTGGTAACCATGGCAACCACTCTTTCAATGATCAATGACGTCAGACGCCCACGGTTTCTAATTTGTTCAACATTTTCTTTTAGAAAAATTAAATCTCTATAGTACAGTATATTATACGACCATTTTTATTCTTTTCTGAATATTGTATTTTGTAATCATCCCACTTATTTTGTTTTTTTTTTTTTTTTTTTTCAGGCCTTTTTCACATAAAAGTAAATAATTTTTTTTTTTTTTTTTTTTTTTGTAATATTTCGGATCGGTTTGTGTTCTTTGAAAAATGTTAGAATTACATTTATTCTCTTTTGATTAATAACATAAATTAGGCGGTTGATAATTTTCTCACCTTGGGTGTGAAAAGGACGCTTGTTCTCCTTTCACCTGCCATAGTAGATTTTTCTGCGCCGACTCCAACAGTACGTTCAACTCCTTGCACACGGCACACACTCTCCAAGGTTACTCGATGAAGAAGTAAACAGTACTTTTTTATTTTTTTAGGAAGTGCGGTTAATAGGCAGATACAGTATATCGTTTCTATTTTCAAACACAATCAGTATTTTCCTGACAGTCGTTACCAAGTTATAATGACAATATACAATACAGTATTACTTTTCATAAATTAAATTGAGTAATCGCTATATATACAGTATACATATCCTAGTAACAATTTTAGATAGAAAAAATCTATAGAATATTTTTTAATTTATTTATTCAAATTAAATAAAAAAATTCATGATTTAAGATTTACTTGTATTGATCAGCCTATATCAAAAATTTAATTTGAGAATGGGTGTGCTCTTTTTAAAATTAAAATGGGGTTTATATCCGACTTATCTAAACCGACTGTTAACTTATCACTCTACTACATTAGGAGATTAAGGGTGAATGTGGGATTTTAGATTTACATAAGCAAAAATTGATTTACGTCAGATTTTGCGTCTTTGATGACGTAACAAGTGAATGCGGGTTTACAACAAACGCTTTTATCTTGATACAAACTCAATTCTGGTTTTTTTTGTGTGTGTGCTGTTATTTTTGATAAACAAGCAGAAAAACTTGGTTAATATTTTTCTCTCGTATATCTTGATTAGAGAAATTATGGTTCCTCATCTGTGGTTTCTATTCACACTAACGATGTTTCTTTTCCGCTTCAATTCGCTCCACTGATCTGGGGACGTCCAACTTATCGCGTATTAATTTGGAAAGGCTGTTCTTCGATTTAAAAGAGTACTTTATTCCACTTTTTTAATTTATAAATAGAATCTCTCGAGAAGAAACATCTTCCTCTCCATAGAACTAGGAAGCAATTTCGTTAACTAAACATTTATCTTTTACGATACAGATATTGCTATAGTCATTCCTGTTATAATGCAGCCAATATTTTAGTTTTTCGTTGATTATTTTATACTTCCAAACTAAAATTTGTTCACAGAAACTTTTTGTAGAGGGAAATTAACAGGGAAAATAATAATTTCGGCATTGCAAAATTTAAAATCCACTTTATTTATTTATTTTATTTTTTATAAAAACAAACAGAACAAATTCAGGTTTATAGCATATATTATACGAAAGGTCGAGCATGAGTATGCATGATTATCAAGAAAAGTGAACTTGTCTAAGACTGATAAAGTATTAGAATAATAATATTGATAAATAATGATAAATAATATTCTATGGAATTTAACTTATAGAGAAAATATTTCCTCAGTTTAATTTTGTAAATACTTTAACTGTTCGAAAGGTCGAGCATGAGTATGCATGATTATCAAGAAAAGTGAACTTGTCTAAGACTGATGAAGTATTAGAATAATAATATTGATAAATAATGATAAATAATAGTCTATGGAATTTAACTTATAGAGGAAATATTTCCTCAGTTTAATTTTGTAAATACTTTAACTATTGAAATGAGTAATACTGTTAATTAATTGTTAAACTTCATTATTTCGTAAAATTTGTACATTAAAATAATAGGCATAACCTATAAGCTTCTAAGTTAAATTTTCTTCAAATGATTCAAACAAATTACTTGGAAAAGTTATGTCTTTAATTTTTCTCCAACTAACCCAGACATTCTTATATCTCTGTCATATAAACAAACATTGAGGCATGAACTGATATGTTGAAAGTTGATGAAATTAAAACTGAAAGAAAAATATTTAATATTTTTCCCTTCAGTTTTCAGTCCACCAACTTTATTATGATTCCAATATGTGATATCATCAATGCTTAAAATCATTAAAAAATTTAAAAAAAACCATTATCTCAAGATATTAAATTGCAGATGTTTTTGTTTATCTTTTAAATCAGAAAAACTTTATTTTTTCTGTAACCATTGTTATGACAACAATAGTTGACGTTTATTTTCAACTGTTTACGTTTATACTTCCCTTTTCCAACAATAAGTGAAGCATGAATGCAAAATATAGGCAGGAGCAGAAACCCTAGCGATACATCAGACCTAAACAACAATGTTATTGAAAAGTAACAATTGTCAGGCTTCTAAACTTATATTGATATTATATTAGATATACAATTTTATCAAATTAATTATAGGCCAATTTATGCCAGTAAGATACAAAAATATTTTCTGAGTTTGTACAAAGCAGATTTATTTAGATTCTATGTTTTACTATCGGGGAAAAAAAAGCAACAGTCCACAAACCATCTTGAACTGTCCATCAGAGCATGTCACTTTGTCTCATATTGACAACATGGCCTTGCCTGACCTGACCGTGCCAAACTATTCGGACCTAAGATTTCGAGTAAAACTCATTGAACATGTTTGCTAAATATAACGCATTTTAGATAAATTTTAAAAGATTTGAACAAATTAAATAAGTATCACTAAATATCTCCATAAAAATTAACAATTTGCAATACATGTGCGTACTTAGTCATAATTTATTATTTAAATTAGACTGTTTGTATTTTTACTTATTTCCTCATCTTACTGTCTTTTTAACGAATGATAATATTAAGGAACAACCCATTTTGCTATATACACCAAGCTAAAAACAGTATTGGGAAAAATATACTGCTGTCCAACTGGATTGCGAAACCATTGTTTTTAATAACCTATCCAAGGCTTATGAAGGAAAGAATCGCAACATCAATGGCCGATCCAAACAGGACAAACAAGTTACGTTAAAAATGAGGAGCATAATGAAGCAATCCTTCCCGGAACTGTATGTCTATCCTTCAACACGTACATATTTCGTTGGGAAGCTAGATGCTGATTTTGGTACATACAATGTGCTAGAAAAAATATAAATTTTATAATTGTCCATAAATAAATAGAGAAATGGAAATCAAAATGGATTTTTTCTATAGTACGAAGGTTATTTCTCTCTTATAATGTTATGTATTATGAAAAAATTGAATCAAATAAATAAAATCTATACAAAAGAATTTTGTGGCATGCATTAAAAGTAGGAGGAAATCTGTATAAACTTATTCTAATAGTTTGACGTGCATGATTTACGCTTTTTTGGTTAGCAGATAGAAGAAAATGATAATTAATTTCCACACAATGAAACGTACAGAATAAAATAAATTAAATATTTTTTTGTGTTTGTGTATGTGTGTGTCTGTAATGTATTGTCGATGTCTAGATCATAAATTAGATTCATCAATATAGCTGGTTTAATTGGATTATATTGTTATTTAAAAAAAAAAATATTTTATAAAAACAATATTCAAAAATCCATTAACAATACGTGTATAACGAATTTGAATTTATTAGCGATTATTTTAAAAGTATCCAATGTATTAAGTTACTTTATTTACTTCTTAAATATTAAATACCCTCGCATTTTTACGAATGTCTGAAATATCATTGATATCATCATATAGAGATCTATTGAATTATGTACAGTACATAGGATCGATTTACTTAGAAAAAAAAGAAATACAAAAATGAAAAACATAATTATAAAGCAAAAAGTTTGCGGATGCAAAACTGTCAACAAATAAAAATTTTGATATGTATTAAAAACAAACTTTTTATATCGTGTTTGAAACAGAGAAGTGATTAAATTTTATTTCCGTCAATTAATTTATGTTATTATTGTTGGTATACAAAAAACTGGCTTAATTATTTTCTAAACAATAAAATTAACTTGCCAAAAAAAAAAAAAAAGATGTTAGATAGATTTTAGAAAACGTTTTATATATTTTTCTTCGCCAAAAAAAAAAAAAAAATGGATGTTAGATAGATTTTAGAAAACGTTTTATATATTTTTCTTCCTATTTTTTATAAAACTATTACAAAACTAATAAAATTTGCCATTTTAAAATTTTATTTTTGATCTTTTATTCGTTTCTCTATAGAAACTGTATATTTCCAATATGAAATTACCTCCAAATCAAGACAAATAAGCTAAAATGTATTCTGATTTTCATCACGAGTACATGACTGGTTTAGATGTTGAGAGTGCAAAATAGCACGAAACACGACAAATCCATTCTCTTTGAGAACGAATAAGGATAAATTATTAGTTCATTTTTAAGAATTCCTAGGAAATACTGAATACTTACAAATTAAATAGTAATATTTACTTGGTTTGGTGTATTTTAATGTATAAAAATAAGATTTTCATGATAATATAGGCTATAATAATAGATAATAAAATATTTACAGATAATTTTGAGAAAAGTAATTCGATTATTGCACTATCCCAAAACATGAATAAAATTTTAGCGCAGATTTCTAGAGTACAGTTTATAAATATATTATCCAACTTTCCTATAAAATTAGAGCAGTTAATAGAACTATTTAAAATTTTATCTTGAACTTTTAAATTTTATGATTATTACTATAAAATTAAAAATTAAACAAAATGTTTTTTATGCAGATGTAATTCTAACAATAAAGTAAATCAGACCTTATTGTACCAGGCAGAAGTAGAATATTTCAAACAGGAAGAACAATTGAATTATGCAATATTTATCATAAGATTAAAAAAGTCTTTAAAAGTCAGAAAAGAACTATCTATTTATAAAAAAGTGCTTTTTGTAATGTTACCGACTTTCAGAATTCTCAATCATTTTGAATAATAACCTATTATTCATTAACTCAGAAGTTAAACTAAAAATGCTAGTTTTTTATGGCAGTAGTCAGTATGGCGAACATTTGGCATTTTGAATAATAACCTATTATTCATTAACTCAGAAGTTAAACTAAAAATGCTAGTTTTTTTATGGCAGTAGTCAGTATGGCGAACATTTGGAGAGCAACAACTAATGAACGTGTCTAGACGGTGTCACGAACCAGGCAAAACAAGCGCGAGAAAACCACGAAATATTGGTATGGACGTTACTTCGTAGGAACAACAACAATTTGTTATAAGTTTTTAGGTGTAGTCCTGCTAAAATGGGTCAGGGGCATATCCAGAAACCAACTTTGAATATGGCAAACTGTTTTGGGCTTGCATGTTTTCATTTAAATACAATAACTACATTAGGGCATATACAGTATTTTTTTAACAACGTTGTTATTAGTAGCCATTTTTAAAGGGAAACTCCAATGTGTTGAGCATGTCTTTGAATTTAAATATAGGATATCTGCATTAATTAACAATCTAGATCGCTGATTTATTTATTAATTTTAATCAGAAATGCAGCAAATAAGTCGAATATAATTATTAATTTGTACTATTGAGAGAATATTCTAATGAATAATGGAAGAAAAGTTTCTTCTAGTTAATTATTAGTCTACTTTCATGAACAAAAGATCTCGAAATAAATATTAATGAGTGAATTCATATTTCAGAATTTGCAAATTTTGAAACATGAATTTTGGATGGCTAAGAGCTATACAATAGTGATTTTCCTCTTGTAACAGCCATCCGTCTGCAACCGAAAGAGCGCTGTTGTTCGCTTGTATGCAATATCGTTCTGATTCACAGCTGTCACTTGGTCACTCTTTTGTGACACCAATCGTTTTCATGGCACAAAAGAAACAAACGGGTGTAGGGCCTCTTTATTTGCCTAGTTTTGTCCTATCCGAGTCCTCAAATTGACAGCTGCTAGGAAACACCGCAAACGTTCATTAGTCAGACTGTAGTCCTTTCTCTTTCTTCCTTTCCCCTGCAGCGCCGGAAATGGGATAGATCCAACAGTAGACGATAGAATTTGGAATCGACTCGTCTGATAGCCTCTTCCTATCTAGTCATGTGACTAGTTCTTGGAATGTTGTTTTTCTAGTCAGCTGGTGCAGCAGAGCAGGTGCTTCGACTTCCAGTCATCTAGTTGTCTGCCTTCCTGCAGAACTTTAAATCCAGACCTAATCATCATCGGTGACTTTTCAAGGTTACACTTTAGTTGCTACTCCCATTATATGCTTCTCTACGAAACTAGAACCAGTTTTGCTATAACTAAACTAGAGACGAATTTAATCTTAAATATTTACAGGAAATAACTATTTTGACACTAACAAAATATCGGTTCAATTCGATAGATTTTAGTAAACCGATATTTCGTTCCAGTGATTGTAATGCTCTAATTTAGATATAAATACATGCGTATACATTTTGGTTTCTTAACAGTCTTGTTAAAGAAACATTTCTGGCGCAAAATTTATACATTCTGTTATTTTGTAAAAAAGGGCAAAATTGCTGTGTGTGAAAATAGCGTGACTCTTTTTAATCCGAATGGTTAAAAACAGTTTTTGTTACAAAGTTTTATCTGAAACTGTTACGCGCATTTAACAGATAAATATGACAGCATCGTCTAGGTCTTTGAACTGTTGCAGATAAAAGACTTGTCTGGGCTCAGCCTGTTTATCAGGAACAATACTTGATTATATAATATGAATTCAAGCTAATTCAATATGTTTTCTAATTATAACTCCATAAAAGAGGGATTTTTACCAATGGACAATTAATATGATATGTTTAAATAGATAAATTTATTCTTTAGTCAGTGCAGTTGAGACGAATGTTGTCTAAAATGTCAAAAATTATAAACACATGCACGAATTAATCCCAAGTTTTGTCTAGTAAACCAACTATAATTTATAGTTTTCTTTTTACGAAGTACTATACAATATTGAAAGAATATGTAAATACAGAGAAATATAAAATTTTTTCTGCATCATATACAGGAAAATGATCCTAAAATTATATTTATTTAAATTATTTTATATGTATTTATATAAAATAAAATAATTTTTAATCGTTTTATGATTAAATTAAATTAGTTAAATTATAGCCAACGAAGCAACTTGCAATTTATAAATAAAATTAAAAATAAAATATTATTGCATTTAAATTGCATAATTTTCAATGAATTATTTAATTTATAACAGAGATTTAAGAGAACTAAACTAGACAAGGTTTTAACTTAATCTCAAACAACAAATTCTAATCAAGATGAAACATTAAAAGAAAAATACTGCATTAATCATTCTGATTTTCTTTTTCAAACATGTGGAATTTTCCAGATTTACGTTTTCTGTGTGAAACATTTTAACAATTTAAACATCTGCACCTGTAATTGCAATAATTGAAGCAAATGATTCGGACCTACTTTATTCGAATCATTTGCTTCAGTTATCTGCATGCAATTTTAGCTCAATTTAATGTTTTGATTTAAAACTTTCGTTTTAGATGCAACTAAATCTTCTTCCTGAGTTATAAATTTATAATTTAAGATATATATATATATATATATATATACACTCATATATATTACACATAAGTTTATACTGCGCCTGCATTGTGTTTTCTTCCTTTTTCATGCTTTGAACTGATTCTACAGATCCTAATTTAACTGAATACTGTTTCAACTAAACAATAAAACGATGATTACCATTCACAAAAGCGACAATAGTGACATTTACCGGAAACGCCCTTATGTTATTTGTAACATTTCAAGCGCATTACCCTGGTATATAACGTACAGTATATGCAACAATGCTGTTTACAGTTATTTATAATAAAAAGCCTGTTGATGAATTCATAAAAAAACTATCAATATAGCTTTTAATTAATATCGTCAATAATTTCTTTCATTAAATTCTATTACTTTATTTATACAGAATAATATATCATTGAAATATAAATAAAATTAATTGAAGTAAACACATTAAATCAATAATGTGTTTACTTCAATTAATTTTATATCTATATATTATTTTTGATAAATAATAATCTATAGATATAAAAACCATTATTTTTTATAAAAAAAAATTATTAAATCCTTATTGAAGGTCATGCAGTAATCAGATTTTGTTTATTTGTATTTAATTAGAAAATCTTTTACTGTATAATAATAGCAACCAAAATTTATTGACAGAATTTGTTTATATGGGTATTCAGATTTAATTTTAAAATGCGGCTTATTCTTTGTGACTTATTTTGTTTTTCTTCGAGATTTTTTATTGAAATTATTCGTAGCTATCTGTGTGATTTATGTGGCTTTCTGTATAATTTTTATTCAAATATCAGTAGTTAAGT
Source organism: Olivierus martensii (assembly GCA_000484575.1). NCBI lineage: Eukaryota > Metazoa > Arthropoda > Arachnida > Scorpiones > Buthidae > Olivierus > Olivierus martensii. Next base: position 30,671 of record AYEL01091611.1, on the reverse strand, counting down.
GAGAAAATTATTGATTCTCAGCTCAACTTTCAAATTTGGATTAAAAAGAATCAAAATTTTCATGAAAGGATACTTGGCTCTTTAGTGTCTAAGCTTCCATCTATGTTGACTGATAGCTTATTGTTGTGTCCTTACATCATTCCTATTCAGCAATATTATTTATTTGCTGTTATATTATAGTAAGTTTACTTAGCTTTATTGTTCATATCATACAATTTCTCATAAAATGAATAACTAGATTAGCAAAATTAATATCGAAAACTTGAATAATATGGTATTATTTGTTACCTATCAATTGATGTTTTTTACGAATCGATAAGCAGAAAAGTGTATTTCTCTGATTCAATATCACTCAAACTGTCATGGAAATACTTATTAATCAAAACTTGGGGATTTTTACAACTTTTCATTCCAATAAATTAAATTCTACTTTGAAAAATCATATTACAATTCGTATAAAGCACGATTTTCTTTGGCTTTACAAGATCCGTGTAAATAATTTTTGCATAAAAACCAAATTTATTTATAAACATAAATGATATTATGTATCTGTAGATTTTATCGGAATTTAAATAACAAACAGAAAAATAAACAGATTTTAAAATCGCTAGTATTAAATCAAAAGTAATATATGTGTTAATAATATTTTATCAATATAAAAGTAGAAAATTTCATTAAATTTCTCAAACTGAATTGTTTCTCGGGTTCATTAAAACTAATCATAAGCAATATTTAAGCGTTAAAACGCCAAAGAGGAAACTCATCTTGTTAATGCAATTATTGAATAAAACATGTTACAACGAATTTACATTGATAATTTGATTGTAGAAACACGAATGAATCATTTGTTTAATTGAAAACTAATAAGCTTACTGTATTATTATCAAATAAGATGGAAATGTCAAACAGAAACGAAAAATTACTGCGGTCAGATTATAATGACTAGTTTACAAATGTTTTTAAAATAAAGGGTGTCGATAAATTTTTTCTTCGCTGTGAAAGATAGTTTCCTTCATTTAGGAAAATTATTTAAATTCTCGTATGATTTCTTTACTATAATTAAATTAGTTAAAGTAGGTGAAACAAAGCAAAAATAATAATAATAATAATTTGTTTCAAATTAATTTTTCGATCAAATTATAAGTATGCGGGATGAATCGTAATTGAATAAATAGTTAGTAAATATAAAAAATAAACAAAATAATGTTTAATGAAATTTTGTAAGCCGACAGTTTTATATGTAGTTCCGAGTAGAAAAATTAATCAAATTTTGTTTTTGTTTCCTTGATTGCCTATAAAAATAGACAATTTCATTGGCCAAATATTTGATTAATTCTTATTCATTTACTTAATCGGAATGGTAGCTTGGTTTTTTATCTGTAACTTAAAATCTAATGGGTTGTCTAAAACATTTCATTAGCTATTTTCCTTCGCTTGATATAGAATAAACCTGCTAAATATTGGCGCTATCTAAATATGAATAAACTTTAACATACAGATTAGATTAACATACATATATTTTGGCAGATATTTAATCTTATTTTTCTCCAAAACTATCATCCTGAATAAATTTCTATGCTATGTTTTCTCGGTCTTGTATTAACAAGAAAATGTTTTCCATTTTTGAAAACAAAAAGTAAAAATTACTCCGACATTTTATTTCGTTGCTATTTAGAATGGAATAACGGATACATTAACTACGGTTAGAAAAATTCTATATTAATTATGTAAAATATAGGTTTTTGTTAATATATGTATATATATATACATAATATCCTAATATACATATATATTAAGCTATATTTTTAATAATCTATATTGAAATCACTTAATATATATTTAGTAATTAAATAAAGCATGCTCCTTTATAGACAATAACGTTTCTTTTTTTCCAAACTTTCGAGCTAACTATCATATATACTGATTAAAAAAAAAAAAAGATTTCTTGTGCTATTAAATAAAATCCGGGAATCGTTTAGCTTCTATTAGAAGCATCTATTAGACGTCACGTATTTTTGATGAAAAATTAGGTTTTTGGTTAATCTGCTGACTAAAAATATCCGGTACTCTTATAATGAAATATGATGTAATCCTTTTACCCTTTTGCTATTTTTATAAATAAATATAATTAATATTTAATAATCATTTTGCTTTATAGTTCTTTTACCAAATTAATGAAAGAGTGATAGCCTTTTCTTATTATTTTAACATGGATCTAATCCGTGAATTCATTTTATCTTTAATTAGTATTTAGATAACAGTAATCTATTTTATTTTAATTAAATGACATATGGCTGTTTTTTGGAAATGCTATTTTCTTTGTATTTTGACAGACAAAATTTTTGAATAATAAACACTAATCTATTGTTATAAAATATCTGAATAATATAAATTATTTTCTTTTAAAGAATACAGTAGTATAATAAAATTTTTGATTGGCAGAAATTTTTCAACTCTAGTTCTAGATTTTCTTTGATTTAATTATTTAATTTTTTTTTGCATTTAGATAATTATGCATTTTTAACATTTCTTATTCAAGTTTTCTAAATCACGATGGTTAATAAGTTATTTAGATAGGCTCTCTTACATTATGTGTTTCAATGCCACTTCTTTCCCAGTTTAATGCTAATTATTCCAGAATTATCTAAAAAGATTATTAAGTTATTTTTATAGTTCTATCCTTTAAGGAAAACTTTGGTAAGAAAAGTATGATGAGATAAATATATCCGAGAACAATACTGAGAAATGATTATAAATAGACCTTATTCTACTTTTTACAAGAAGAAATCTACTCGAAACAAGAAACAATGTCAATAAATCTGGTGATCAATGTTATCAAAAGTTTAAGCGAGTGAATCGGGTCCAATTCGTGTCGAATAACTGTGGCCTTTGTAGCTAACTATAAAGTTAGCATTTCTTTTAGTATTTATGAGTCTTATGACTTTATTTCTGACCATGTTATCAAAAGTTTAAGCGAGTGAATCGGGTCCAATTCGTGTCGAATAACTGTGGCCTATGTAGCTAACTATACAGTTAGCATTTCTTTTAGTATTTATGAGTCTTATGACTTTATTTCTGATCTATGGATTTTGTGACTTTATATGATTTTTCAATCTGCTGTATGGTTATTTTTCATTTTTTTTTTCGTCTGTAATCTATAATTATTATTTTTTCCTAACTTCAAGGATAAAAATTATCACTTAGTGATTAGTTTTATTTATTAGTTACGGTGAAAAAAAGAGATAAATGTAAATATGAAGTAAAAGTCTTCGTTAAATTTAATCTAAGGTAATATTTAACAGAAAATCGTGTAATCCGAACAATAAAAAATTATTTATATTTTCAACTAAATTACATGTTGTTGTAATTTTAAATGAGTAATGAGGAGTCAGTATAGCCTATATAAATGCTCTTCATCGTGCACATAAACAAACTCCCTTAAAAAAAATAACGTTTAGATCAAGGACGTCAAGCGTTTGACCTCGCCAGCCCAGTGATTACCATGTTCGCTATATTGTACCTTTACTTATAGTCAGAAGAGTCTACTGCGAGGACATAACCAAAAGAATAGAATCGATTAACATACCTAATTAAATATTTTAGATTTTATTGTCAGAAACATCTTACTCACTATATTTCAAATGGCTAGAGAAGAATTATTGAAATAATTATTTCTTGTAAATAATGATAGAATTAGAAATGATGAATTATAATAAGAAAGAAAAATGATAAATATTTAAATATCTATAGAAACTTTACAAATAATTAATAAATTATTTCTAAGAAATAGAAAAAGTCTTTAACATAAAATTATTACTACTCATAAAATTTATATAGAATAAACACATTTACAGTGAAATATATACAGTAGAGTATGTATACCCAAATTTATATAAAAATCCAAATAAATTTTCTTGGAATCATCTCAATTCTGAAAAAAAAAGAAAAATGTAAGCAGATCTATTGTTGAGCTCAATAGCATCCATCAAATAAGATAAAAATATATAACTGACAATATATATGTCAGATACAGTCTTTATTAGAGTAAGTCTATTTTTGAATTGAAAAGCTTATTTGTAACTTTTCAATAAGCAGTAGTTGGGATTTAGAAAGCCAAAGAGGGGAATAATGAGGATCTTGAAGCCCAGTGAGCAGTATTCTATTATTTCTAATAATCGGACAGTTTCAATTTTTACAAAGCTGGTTCAAATTTATACAATACTAATAAAGATATTATTTGACATCGATTCAATTATCTGAAGTGAGCAAGTGCTTTTGTCTCAGTGACATATTTGGATCCTTATCTAAAACTAAGAAAATTATAATTTTTTTAGATTTTCGTGCTTATTATTTCGTTGTATGCCAAATTATCATTAGTTATTCATCTATTATAGTTTATTCCTTATAGTAGTCAATATTTTAATTAAAAGTCCATTCGACTTTCGATAATAAATTCAATAGATCTTTGAACTGTAAACATATATTATTTTGTAAATCCTATCCCTCTGAACGTTACATGATCCCATGCTAAAATGACATGACGTCAACGTTTTTATCCCAGACTCCTAGAGGATATGAGGTCATAGCACTTTTCTTCATTCCAATCGATATGTTCGATATGTCTATGACAGCTTCACTCTGAGGATATCCGATCAGTCAATTATTTAAATATGAAATCTTTGAGAATCAGATTAATTATTTATTAAATTTTGAATTACTAACTCGAATTTGATATGCTGCATTGTTACTATTGAAACAAATAAAAATTGAAAAAACCTAAATGTATTGGTCAATAAAACTGAAAAGTTGTTGATACAGCAGTTTTATTCTTTCCATGCATTATCCGAAAATAAAAGTGCTAAAGCCATTCCCAATTATTTTCTGGGAAAAATAAAAATGCTTGTTCAGTTAGTTGCATGCTTCGTCAAGATTTAGCCCAGGGCATCAAACTATCCCAAGTCATTTGGAACTTCCAGCAAAGAGAATCAGTCGAAAAATCATCATGCTGTAACCTATTTCCCGACTTATCATTAAAGCTTATTAGGAAGTGTAAGAGATTCTTTTAGTTAGTCTATATAACAAAGTTCTTGGCTGAGAAAAAGATTAGTTCCCAGAAAACTTGAGAAACAGAAACAAAAGATATTCTTTATTCTTGGGGAAATAGAAAATAAAAAATATTTTGTCAGAATTTATATTTCAAATAAATAAAAAGTTTATCATTGAAACTGTATGACCAAGATTAAAAGACCAAAATTAATTAAGTATGTTTTTATATCTCTTTTCATTATTAATATACAGCATTATTTTTTACTTTTGTAAATAAAACTTTTTCAAAAAGTATGATTGAAATTTAATTAAATGAGAAAAAAAATCTAAAAAATTTAAAAGTGTTGTCAAAATTTTTTAGTTTAATTAATTTGCATTTATTTTTGAAATTGCAACTCGTAATTTTTCAATTAATAAATTATTAATCAGTACCATGATCTGGTTGTTAATTTTTGGATATTGTATACAATAATGCAATTTTAACAATTAGGTTTGCATAAATTATATAAATAATTTTTGAATTTTTTCGAAAATAATAAAATTTCACTGATTTTATATATAATTTTTTTTTTATACTTTCATTTTGGTTATCTTTGCTAGACATGATTCTGTCAACAAATGGATCAACATCAATTGTGGTGGTCTCTCTCTCCTTTTTATTCTCTCCAGGGTGTTTTTGGTACCTTTGTTGCAACTCTCTCAATTAAATTTTTTATCATGTTCCCTCTTTTTTATAGGAATCTTTTTTCTTCTTCGCTTTTCTTCAATATTTGTTTCATTGTCAGCGTTTTCTCCCTTTCTGTAAGATAATTATAACAGGGGTAGAGCAGCAGGCTGCTTTTTGGTCTTGTGATAAGCCAAGCGAGAAACGTTACGATGACGACTGCTTTGTCTCCCTGTCACTCTTCCTCTTTTTGTCGAGATAAATTCAATAGCAAAGATAATGCATTTGGTAATTGTTTTAATCATTATTGTCTTTATTTCGCTTTTTTCTTGGCAGTTTATTCAAAAGAAAAAAAACTTAAATTTTCCCTTAAAAGTTATCCAAAATAAAACTAAAGAAATACACACACACTATTAGGATATTACATTTTAAATGATATAATATATGAATTAAAAATCCATATTGAATATTTTTTATTAAATTTTTAATCCACCATTAGTTTTCGGTATCTTAGTTTTTAAAAGTTTAAGAGTTTTGAACCTTTAACACTTGGGCTTGCTCACTTATTATTCTATACAGTATAATAGTAGAAGGGCGTTTTGGAATTTATAACAAAACAATTATACAGTTAGTTTCTACAGAAAGTTCTTTGTTCGAGATATATTCTATAACCAGTTGGCAGGGTTACAATTTCTTGTCTTGGCGTACACTCTGCAGTCGAAGGAAGGGAGGAGACAAAAATAAGACTAAAGATGGGTCGCCGAACTCGCTATCTGCAGAGTTCTGCATTAATCGTCATTTCGAAAACTTTACATTGCACAATAAGAAAGAATCATCTTTTCCTTACCCCATGCTTCTTTTTATAATTTTTTTTAGTTCATGAATTATTAATATTAATTAGTGTGAGCGTATAATCAACTCTGAGCAATTTTCAGTTTGGTTCAATAGGGTCGAATTTTTTTTTTATAAATAAACAATAAAAATTCTTGACAATTCATTTATTTGTGTTTATTGTTATATTTTTGAAGTGAATAAAAACTTTATTTTTTTAAATATAAAACTTTTCCATTAATAAAATAATTATTTAAAAATACCTTAAGGAAAAAGTCATTAATATTTTCGATGGCGAACTGAAAAATTAATAATTCAGAAACAAAATCCGTAAATACAACTTTTAACGAGATTTCAGTTTTTGAATTTCATTTAAAATTCAGATTACTACAATTAAGTCGACGACATTGTTATTTTTAATCATAAAGAAATAACTCGTAGAGGAAAATTTTCAATATTATCGACAAAACACGACTTCTACATTTTTATATACATTTGGAAGCAACTATTTTGTAAAAATAGATTCGACCATTTATTTTTTTTCCGCAGTCACAAATATCATGCAAATTTTGGTGCTGAGCTACATAAACATAGGTGCTTTAGTTATTTAAAGAGAAAAGACTTATAAAGGACGCGGATAATTATGATTTGGGTGGAGACCGAAGTGGTTCCTCCGGTTTGGCCAACCGGTTTGAGCAACAGGAACAGAAGAGAAAAAGAAGCAACAAATGCAACCAGTTGGTTGACCTCTTCCACGCTCCATTCACATGGATCTAGAGTTCGGTTTCCGCGTTGAAGTTTTATCTATTAGACACTTTAATGCAAAATTTTATACCGTTTAATCAGTTTTGCTCAAACTCCAACATATCTCAATTTTCTGGAAATATCAATATTCCTAGTTTTTGTATTAATTATTTTGAATACGTGCGAATACAAAATACATCCTGAAGCTTTGTTTACCAATGTTATGACCTTTACTCATCCCTTTATATATATATATTTTTAAATTCTCGGATGAAGCGAATGAAATTACAATACTGCAGACCTACATTTCAACCTTTCGTCACTAAGTTGCAAAATATCAAACGCGTTACAAAATATCGGGTCAGTCGATAAAGCATTTCAATATGCTGTCGAAACCTCTTATTCCATGAACACTGGTTGCTAAGTCAACAAAGAGGCGAATGTAGCAACATATAATCGAAGTAGTGTCCCACTCCCACGCCAGTCATTGTCAACGATGCGGGCGTCGGGCCTTACCAGCTGTTTGCATGCAGCGACCGTGGGAATCGAGGACAGGTGACCTACCGTGTAACAGAACCGCGTGCCACTCCAACAGCTGCAGAGAGCCAGTAAATTCGTAAGACATCCTCATCCAGCCAGCTGTTAGTCAAGAAGTCCACGCCCAGCTGGAGCCAGCTAAGATTTTTGACTTTCCGAAAATCTGGTTCAGATTTATCCTTCCATTCAAATTTAGACAGATTTAAAAAAAATAAAGTCAAATATTCCGTTTATTCTTTCGATTTCGAGTTATGAAACATCACAGAAGGGCTAATTGTTCCATTCAAAATTCTATTTAAATATATATAATCTCAACGAGAGCATTGCTCTTATTTTATATGCAGTTGGGAGATGTGACGTCAAATGGACTAATGGTGAGTATAGCGTAACAACAAAAGTTAGAGTAGATATATATGCAACAGGAAGTTTCATGTTTACTAAGCGTGGACGAATTGAGACGACAACAATACGTCCGGACGGACATGTTCTAATGGAACACGTGTCATACTACCGCACTTATTCCCATGCACTCAAAGTAAGATAAAAGCTAAATTAAAATCTGTAGAGAATCATTGAACTGGTAGATTTATCTCAGAGGCAGTAAGATCTAATAAATATATTTTAAAATAAATTTGTTTATGCGATCAGAGAACAAAGCCACGAATTCTGATTTCTGTTTTGTTTGGAATAAAAACAGCAGACTTCCTTGATACTGATCGAAGCTTGGTCACTACCGTCACTGTTGCATGCACGTCATTAAAAATTTCACATGCTAGTCTATTAAATGGTGGAAATGTATCACGAAGGACCCCACTGCTAACTTTTATGAATGATTGATTTCGTTCATCATCAACAGATTGATCGTTTCCATATAATTGATCAGCGTCACTTCTTATATTATACCTCATCATTCTAAATGACTTTACTAATACAATAGCTTTATTTCAATTTTCAAAGATTTTTTTGTTGTTGAATTCAGTTTTTCTCAAAAAAAATTTTATCCTTGAACTTGTTTTATCTACTGCCTTATACTTATTCACGTGTTGCAAAACGATAGATTTTAGGCTTTAAAAAATATATATATATATAAATATAAATAAATCTAATCTTACATATAATATATTTAAGAAGTTTCATTCTCCATTACAAATTAACTATAAGAATGATTAAAAGGCAACAGGTCTGTTAAAGAATATTTGAAAAAAGCAGTGTAATCCATAACTTGGATAACCAGAATCTCGCAAAACGTGATCACCAACACTAAAATTTGAACTCTGATGTTGCTAAATTTATTCCATCAGAGGTTTCTGGGCTTCATTCAGTCACCTTACTGCTTTGACTAAAAAGCATTATTCATGTTAGCCCTACATATAGATCAATAAAGAATTTCCTCTTGAAACTTTGTTGTTAATACCGAGTAGCTTATATAATACAAAATATCTAATTTCAAATTGGAATACTGTTCGTTTGGAACGGAGTGTTTTTTTTTTTTTAAGTAATGAATATTTTCCCATATACAATGTATTACATATTAAATTCAAACAAAAGGATATTTTAGAACTTAGAGCTTAGAACAGTGCAGCTTTTTTGTTCCGCAATAGTTATACTTGTATGAGACAATTATTTGGTTTCGCTCGAACACACCTTTTCTTTTGTCTCTTAGTTAAGACAAAACTAGTTTTATATTATCTATTGGTAAAGATCGAGAATATTATTTAATAATTATTATCTAATTTTTTTTCAGGAAATAAATGTAATGCTTTACTGGATAATATAATGACATTAACTTTTACTTGATCTTACGTATTAATCCAAGAATTAAGCTGATCAAACTATTCATTTGCAATATTTTTCTGATGTATTCTATTCAATTCTCATATACCTGTACTTTTGTCTTCTAAATACTTCTAGTAGCCTACATATAAAAATTTTCGATAATAAAGACCGATAACTCCTTTATGAGAGTCATTTTTATCTATAGCAAGTACTATGTTAAGTTTTAGACATAGGTTTAATATCGACTGGGAACTTTTGTTAAATGGAACGTGACAAAACAAGTTAAAAAAAAAAACATAAATAACAAAAACAAATTTTTCTTTCTAATTCCTGAATGAATTGGAGGTCAACCGTACAATAGTACTGTGCAGACTACTCATAACTGCTTTCGACTGGTTTTGTTTGGATTAACTCTTTCAGGTTTTTAGATTTAAAAAAAAAATCAATGCAATTTTACTGCAAAAAAAAATTAACTTTGGCTCGAATTAATTAAACCAAAACATATAAAAATAATAATTGAAAATTATTTATTTTTATGAAAAATATCAAAAGAATATATATTGAACCAGTGCATTATAGTCGTTCTATATTAAATAAATTTCATTTTCATCCTGTATAGATTTTTAATTATTAGTTAATACTTTCGTATAATTATAAATAAGTGATTTTTCCAATGGACAATGAAAATCCATTAGATTTGCCATTTAGTCTCATAAATTAATCTAATTTTAATTTGTAATTTTATTATAAAATGTTGTTTATTAAAAATAACATTAGAAAATATATAAATGATACTTTTGATAATTTAAATTAAAATTATTAGAATAATGATACATCTTATTCTATTAAATTTACTTGTATCACGTAAACTTAATATTGACATAGGTTCTTTAATGTTTTTTTTTAAATCTGCTATAAAAAGGAAGGTCATAATAATTCTCAATATTAAAACAAGTTTATTATATTTCTCCAAAACGATTTCGAAAGCTATTTTGCAAAATATGGAAAGTTTTTAAAATTTATAAAAACGTGCACAAATTCCCCGAAGCGTTTCTTAAATATCATTCGCATTCGTAAGACGTTTACTACCAGTTTGTCATTCCTCGAGTATTTCGAATAAAAATCTGTCAAAACGTTAAACAAATGATGATAAAACACAGATCGAAATGTGCAAGAAATGCTGACTAAACTGTACGATTAAAAAATTATACATGGTGGAAGAAGGGATTTTGGAAACATTCGTGTGAAATCAATAGTCGGATATCAAGATCTTACTAAAGTTTTCTTGTACGAGAATTGTCTGAATGAAAATGAGAAACAAGCTTAAACCCGTTTAGTGAGATAATTTCCTCGAGTCGAGTCAAAACATAGATATAAATACCGGGTGGGATATTAGCCCTTAACAGTTTAATTACATACTGTATCAAAAGGATAAAATTTACATGAATTATTTATAAATTTCTATTTTATATATGTATTTTTTATTCTGAGAGTAAAATCGGAATTATTTCCTTAAAAAACTGTCAGAAACAATTTGGTTTTTATTGTTTTCAGATTAAAAGAAAATGCGGTTTGATTTTTCTCGTAACTTCGTCCGACTTATGTCATACATTTGCTATGAATATCTGATTTATATAAAAACTTTCCAAATCTGACAGGCGTTATATTAAAGTTTATTAAAAATAGCCTGATATAAATCGGGAATAAGCTTTTACTTTTGAAGTTAAAAAATATAAAAGTTTCTGCATCAAGAGATCTTTGCTGTCCAATGATGTGTTACAGTAAGGCATTCTTTACAGCGGTAATAAGTCCAGCCGTTCATAAATACCAGCTGTAATTACTTCAGAAGCGTTACCGAGACAAGAAGAAACAAGTCTAGCTGGTCCTTAAGAGGCCTCCAAGGACAGGATTAGTGGGCATTGCGTTTTCTAGCAAATGAGGGCCATCTTGTCCGGGAAAGCGATAAAAATCGAGTTGTCCCGGACACTGGTCTGAGGTACAGTTAGGGTGCGTTCCCGTTCCACGTCCTGACCTCTCCTGCTGAAGGATAGTAGGGGTCACGGAGTCGATTTTCAATCCGCCACCTTGTATTCTCTCATATTAGACCTATATGCATTGCGTGGGCAAGCGCTTCATTCTCTTATCTAAAAGTTCCACATTCCTAAAGAACAGGAAAAACTTTTTCTGAAAAACTACATAAATTATTCCTCAATCGATAAAAATTAAATTTCAATTGCTTTTTCGTGTTGTTTTAATTTTTAAATTTGCACGAAAAACAGCCTGAGTTTAAATTGGAATCAGGAAAAGTGCGCACTGTTTTTAAAATTGTTTTAAAAGAAATTTTCCGTCTGAAGAGTTACTAACCAGACTATTTTCTGATTTTATAGTGTCCATTTTGATCGTGACTAGAAATAATTACGCAATAACTATTTGTTTCGTCCAGTAATGATCCAACTCGGAAACGGAAGATAAAACTGCAAATTTGAAAATTGTGTATTGTCTCTACAATGAGATAGTCTAAACTCGGAATTAACCGATTGCAATAACTATTTGTTTCGTCCAGTAATGATCCAACTCGGAAACGGAAGATAAAACTGCAAGTTTGAAAATTGTGTATTGTCTCTAATGAGATAGTCTAAACTCGGAATTAACCGATCAACTTAATAGTATTTTTTTAGGAACAGTTGTACAGTCATAAAAAGCAATAATTATTATTCTTGTTTTTATTATATGTTCGCATTTCTACTGATTTAGATATGTTGTCAATCTAATCAATCAGCATTGTTATGTATCTCATTAGATTTTATTTAAAGTAAATGATTAAAGATGAATAAAACATCACAGAAATTACTCATAACATCTCTGGATGTAAATAAATTTATATTGTTAATGAGTATGAACAATGGATTCTGGAAATAGAAATCTTTCGCAACTCACCTAACACTTGTATTTTTTCACAAAAGTTCCGTACAGATTCAAAATTCAGTTATGTGAAACGTAAAAATATGAATAATTAATTATTGATACCATTAACGAGCTTGAATTAATATAAAACAACAATTCATTCCAAGGAATTGAAGTAATCAGACAGATGTCCAAATGAGAAGCAATTTTACTGCTCATGGAAAAATCCAAGTTCTATTCTCATTGATCCTTCCATCTCGTTGGATAAAAGTTCTTAATATAATAAATTTAAAATCTAAAATAGGACTTAAAACTTTCAAAATTTACTTGGGTATTTTGTAAACTTTTTTTGTCTAAGTTTTAAAAGGAGGAGAAATAATTACAAAAGACGAATTAGCAAATTTAGAGAAAAATAGGTTAAGACTGTCAGACCCTCTATTTAAAAAAAAAAGACGTTGGTGTAATTCATGAATATTTAATAAAAAATATTCATGAGAGATGATGGAATAATAATAATAAAAATCGTATAAAATACATGCTAATTAAATGAATACTAAATCTCATTAAGTAAAATCTGTGAACATTATTTGAAAGATATATTAAATTGAATTTATTGGTTATGAGAGAGTCATTTACAAAATACTGTATAACAAAATGATTAAAGCAAATAACATTGTATTAATTAAATATACAAATTCTTGTCACATACTCTTATTCAGAATCCTCCCATCACACTCTTGACTATTCAAATCAATTGTGAAATTCATCAAAATGATTTAAAAATTTTATAAAACTGTGTACCAAATAGCTAATGCAAAACTTTTAAAAGGATAGGGTAAACGGAAACGTCCTGTAGATGCTATATGTCTGCTGCTTTTTCTATTTTGCAATTACTAAGAAAGAACATCTGGCGCTTTCCTTTAGGGATTTCGTCCACAAAAGAGGCTGGACTCAGCCTTCCTGGTTTCTATTTCCTGCCCAGGAGTCTCCTTTTTTCCGCAGAAGCTTCTATAAGAAGTTTCCGGTCGGAAAATATCAAATCCCTTTCTCACTCCGATCCCTCCGGAAATTTTCCTTCAGCCATCCTGCATCCCTTCTGGCTTCTGGCTTTAGAATTATTTGTAATATATGTCGAACACAAAGCTAAGTTTTGTTGGTGATTCTCATCCTTAGACATAAAATTTTGAATTTTTATAAAGAATAACTATAAAGAAAAGAGATTTTCATCTTATTATTTGTCCTTCAAGAAAAATCAAACTTTTCGTAACGGGAAAAAGAGATATAGATAAGAATTGAGATAGCTTACTATTGAGAAGTTTTTAAAATCAACTGTTTATCAAGAACAGCGATTTTTCAACTCAATGTTTTTTATATCTCGATAAATCTTCAAAAAGCAAAAATTGAAGGAAATCTTGGAAAATATAATACTGATAAATTTCTAGATTACTTGATTAAGTGGTTCTGAAAAATTAGCTATATTTGACGAGTCATATATAAAATATTCTTGAAAGATTATCCAAACGAGTATGTAACCATAAAGATAATTTTTACAGTTTTCAATTGTGTTCACATTCACTTCCGGCAGAGAAAAGTAATATCAATATATAGTTTGATGAATATCACAGTTTTAGTTTTATCGTGGGAATAGGAAGTCCAAAAAAAAAAAACCAAACTGCACGATGTTGGGATAAACGCTAGGATTTTATTTACAGAAGATTCTATGATAGTAATTTTAACAGATGAAAAGGAAATAAATTCTTTTAAATTGTCGGAAGCGCCTTTCATATTCCGAAACAAAAGCTCTATTTGGTTGTTTAGGAAATAAATGGGACAGCCCATTGTATGAATAAATTGAGAGAAAAGAGGCTAAGCGTTGATTATTATTGCCCTGATCGGTTAACATGCAAGTTTTAAATCTTTCCCGCATAATCCACCAGATAAAAGTTTTTTTTTTTTAAAAAGGAAATGAATAAACTCATAAAAATGCCCATCAGTTTAAAAAATTTCATTAACGATGTGAGAAATACTGTAATTTTTTTTTCTCCTTTTTTACTCATTCTTTCATTGTGGAATATATAAAATAGTCAAAAATAATATTAAACGAATATTTTCAATTTATATACAATAGGCCTACCTATACTTGCATGTAGTATGTATAATACTAAATTCAAAAATTTCTAAATATTTTTGCTATAAATTTTAAATATAAGAAAAGGAATTGTAGTTATCAAAAAATACATATGTCACAACATTTTGTTTTTAAACCGATCTAATTTTTAAAGATTATTTTAAGAAATTTAGTTTAAAATTTTGTTTATTAAAATTATCTAATGAACTTGCAACGAAATATCTTCAAGGTTTTAACTAAAGTAAACAATTATGAGTTATAAACCATATTCCATATCAAATTTTAATTAGAGAAAATAAATTTTATATACAATAGGCCTACCTATACTTGCATGTAGTATGTATAATACTAAATTCAAAAATTTCTAAATATTTTTGCTATAAATTTTAAATATAAGAAAAGGAATTGTAGTTATCAAAAAATGCATATGTTACAACACTTTGTTTTTAAAATAAAATGTTTTATTAAATATACAAAAATTATAAAACATTACATAATATTCAACAATTATTTTTTAAATTTTAATTAACATTTAAATAAGATCGAAATTTGTTATTATTTACATAATCATTGTACTTTGTAAGAGCATTTCTGCGAATAAATCAAAACATGTGCAGTATATAATCAATACTGTTTTGGAGCTAACTTGCATAGGAAGACACGCAATTCAACTTTAATAAAAGAAAGCCGTCTTCGATAAAAAGGCCTTATCTCGGTGTGTTGCCAAGCACAACTCTATAATTGAAAGGAAGAACAATACGACGCGCTATTTGTTATCAAACAATAAATTTTATAGATTACAGCACTGACTTTTGCCATAACTTATCGGATTCAGATCTATCGTAGATTAGCTTCCTACTAAATTATGCCATTACTTGTTGATGCCTAGGCCAGATCAATTATCCGATTGTAATTATAAAAAAAAAACGTTTTATTGGCACAAGATTATTACAGAGTTGGCCTGAATGTCAAAGCACTTTTATTGGACAAGCATTGTTTCTCCTCCTAAATCATTTGGTCCCTCTCTCTCACTAGGGTCAACGACTGTTTTTTATAATCCACTTTGATGTTACAATAACACAACCGGTTCTATCCGCTCAAAAAGGGATTAAAAAATAAATATTGAGGGGTCTACATCTGACCTTGCCTTAGTAATTTTAGCTAGTAAGAGAGGTCAGCTTATTTAGACTTCCGACTGTTTCTTAGTTCCTTTCATTTAATTAATGCTCTCAGAGATTCGAATGAGTGCTCTTCACTTTAAAAATATCTTTTTTATTTTTATATTAAAATAAAAATGATCGAGAATAATTATTCTTACATAAAAATTACTGTATAAATTTTAATCTAGATACTGTAATTATTAAATAATTTTTTTCGAAATATAGAATACAAAAATTAAAATATTTCAAAATATAGGAAAAATAATTACTAAAACTCTTTTTATCTTATCAATCATTAAAATGTAGATATATAATTATAATTTATTATTATTATTATCTCGGCACAATTATGACATCAACCATTGTACCTCTTTAGTGCTGAAGTACAGGTAAAATATAATAAATAAGTACGTAGTAAAACTTTTAATATTCAGTTAAGAAAAACTAGGAGATTTGGAGAGATTAATGTGCCTATAATTTTTTAAAATTATTACCTTGCAACAAAAATAAAAATAATTGCAAACATATTTTGTTTATTATAGTTACACGTTTCAATTATAAATGAGATTAGTATCGAATTTCAGAAATTCAACTACGGATTTTAAGTTCGACAAACTTTACAGGAAACATAACACCTGTTGCCCTAATAGACTCTCGCCACTGTTACTAGGTTCACCCTGCGCACTTTTGTGCCAGATACAAAGTTTCCATAACATTCGATCTACCATGGAGACAATTCACGACGTTATTTTTTTTATATTTGTTAGGTTTTTGTACATATAAACAGCCAGCTCATTAAAGCGTTTACTCTTGAGAAAGAAGAATTAGCAATCGATTAATAATTTGATATGTAGCAAAAAATTAATACTAAATGAGAAAATTGTAACCTTTCCAAGACTAAATCTATCGATAAAATAAATAGCTATGACCTAATGGAAATTAGAAAAATCTTTATTTAAACTGATTAGTCAGTAGGTTAACGTATGAACAGCGAATCTAACACAGATAGTTTTATTACATATATCACAGTAAACTTCAAGATCATTATGGCGACGAAGGAACCAATATGTTTATCAAAGAAAAGAAAGCGGGCAAATAATCAAACCTATAACTATTCTGAACGTTATTTAGGATAGATAGTTAACAACGAGCAGCAGCTAACTCACCGACAAGCTGGCATCTGTAGGCCAACAATCATTGTGACACGTCAGCAGTTGGCTATTATTTTTGTCTTAGCTTTTAGGTCTCGCGGAGTGGACGAAGGTCTTGAGGTCGAAGGTGGCAAACAATGGAAAGAGACAAAACGAACGGCAGATGCGAGGCCTATTCGAGCACTCCAATGCGTGACGCCTACGCTACCTTCGTCCATTATTCAGTGGCATACAGACAGACAATGGTTTTATTGAGCAGCAGTCTTACGTACCATTTACGGTTCAACGATCAAGAGGATGAAGTTGTAGCCTCGCAACGGGGTACTGCTTCTGTTCCAATAGGCTGGCTCGTTCGCCTAGCTCAGTTGGCTTCCTTCAACACTACTGCGTCTGATTGGCTAACGATTGACGATCTCGCTGATGACGTGGCCGGGAATACATTGGTTGGACAACAGGGCCCTTAAAAAAGACGGAGATGAAGCCGACGGGCCTGTGAAAGTTAAGGAGTGGTAGCTGCAGGTTCGTGGACAGCCGACTCTTCGGCGAAAGAGCTGCCGTTGTGTACAGCCAAAAGAAACAAAATATAGCCAAAACAATCCCGTCCAGTGTACAGATCGAGATCGGATAAGTGTTTTGTGCTCGTCCTCGTTTGGTCTGTGTGGAATATCTGTCTGTTGTCAAGTGCTTTTAGCCGGCAAGCTGGCCACACAAGGAGTTGATTTCAATCATATTACGAACTGTTCGACTTTGAGAAGGTGGTCATGAAATTAGAAGTGAGGAGTGCGGCTAGTTTTCTCACCAACCTGCTTAGGTTGGGGAATAGTTTGACCATGATTCAATTGGAACTGTTTCAAAGAAATTTAGAAGAACTACTCAGGCATCATTATCAACAACATTGGTTCCCCGAGAGGCCCTGCAAGGGTTCGGGGTATCGGTGTCTCAGGATCAATCATAAAATGGATCCTATCATAGCCAAAGCAGGCAGTGCTTGTGGCCTGGATGAGGCTAGTCTGCGTCAGTTGTTTCCCAACGAGTTAACGCTGTGGATAGATCCTAAAGAAGTGTCTTACAGGATTGGTGAAAATGGCAGCATTTGCGTTCTGTACGACGGAACCAACAACCATTTCTCCGAAACCAATATTGGTCACTATTTCCAAAGCATGGCTTCTGCGCAAGAAATGGGAAATAGTTACCGATCACAGATGGTAATGGAAGGCCATATAAGCAAGTTTCCGAGACCCAGTTGCAAGGACAGCATCAGGGCATCCAAGGGATGGGACTCCTTCATCATGGACTCCAGGAATGTCGGCCTGGAACAACTGGCGGCTTACGTCTCCAGCTAAGGGTAGGTTTTTCTACTGCCAAACATCTCTCATACAATCACACCTGTCTCTGTCATCAAAAAACTCTTTTAAACCCACCAATTCTGTTTCTAGTCCCGCCCTGTTGGCTGGGCTTTTTACCCGGACATCAAATTGTCAGACTCAGGGGCCCCTTGTACAGCAGGGCTGTTGAGAATGGCAACTGTCGTCCTGGTAATATTTTAAATGATTCCCTCAACTTTCAGGGATTAAAATTCCTATAAATTAAAAAAAAAATTATATGTGGGGAAAGAAAGGCCAATCCCACGGTTAAAGTACAATCTATTTGTTTCCATGGGTTGATAGTACAATACATTTTCTCGAATCCAGGGACCACAGCTCTCGCTTTAGCTAGCCGACGGTGCAAACCTGGCGTTCCCTCCTTTCAGTCAGTGGATAAACCTACCAGCTGCAGCTCGTAAATGTGATTATTGCCGCCAACGCAAGATACCAAGCACGTCTGTGAACGAATGCAAAGTATCTCTGCAATGGAAGACATGAAGCCTAAACGACTGTGATCTGTTTTCCTTTTAACAACAAATACATCCCCACCGACTGCGATCACCGGAATCGTTTAGTCGTTTTTTGTTGACTTTTTAAACGATCATGTTTTGTTTCGTTTTTATTCATCATCCACAAAAGATGTCACAATCCATTGTACTGTGTGTATACGTCTCGCGTTGACGCCGTTGTTGGCATCGTGTTGTTTCATCCAGTTAAGTTTGGATCCGACCCGTCGATAGGGAACAGTGATAGAAGCACCAACCATTTTCTATTCGGGGATATGTAAACGCACCGTCATTAGCTGAGCTGACCTTTGGTGGGCACTTAGCCTTGATCAAAGGTGAGAAGCAAGTGGGAAGGGGACGCAATGATCTCAGGGAGAAGGGCTTCTAAAGTCCTCTTCCGCTTTTATTATTTTAAGTCCCCCGCATTTCAGGCCTTAGTTTTCCTATTTTCATCAAAAAAAGAACAATTCGAAATTTTTATTGTTTATCCGGACAAATTCTATCTCCTATTTTGCTTTCAGACGGGTGTTGTTCTGTAAGAAGAGATACCATAGCAGCACAAAAACAGTCATTTAATATTGTAGAGATTCAGTGGAATGTTTTATATATATAATATATAAATTATATAAAGTACAAATTGCTTTTTCTTACCCCTGAAGTCGATCTCATCTAGATACTTTAAAATATATATATGTACATATATATATTTTAAAGTATCTAGATGAGATCGACTTCAGGGGTAAGAAAAAGCAATTTGTACTTTTTTTGTGCATTATTGTCTTTTTTTTTTTTCATTTTTAATATTTCATATAGCTGTTACAGCTTATCTTATCGACCATCTTGTAAAACTTCCACGGACAAAATAGCAAAAATGACTGTACAATTCTTCCTGTATAAATACCTGTAAAAAATAAAAAAATTACGATATTTTGTGTGTACAGTGGCGTAATATAGGAGGTTTTGTACAGTGAAAAAAACCAAATAAAAGTTGTGGATACTGCAATTGAATTATGGGTGTTGGCCCTGTTTCTTATTATTTGTGTTTTTTGATTTTCTTTATACGAAAGAAGAGGAAGCTGCCTAACCTCAATTACAGCTGAAACGCTTGAAGCTCCTCGTTAACCCAATTCTGCAACATGTTTTGAACTGACTTTTTTCATGTGAATTCCGGTTGACGCGTAAACAGATCTTCATCTTGATGCTAACTTTGAAATATTCCAGAAATTAAAGAATTACTTTCTCAGAATCTATTCAGTTTCACCTTTAACAAATATTTTTAATTTAAAAATTGTCGGAAAGAATTAAGAAAAGATGATTAAGTTAAAAATGGATTAAAGGTAAGAAACTATCCAAAAATATTTCTAAAAGTTTCATAGCAGCTTTCATAAGACATACCAGTTAAAAAACAAATTTTATATTCGCCAAAATTTTTTCTTCAGAGTTTAAAATGAAACTTTTAAAAATTAAACTGTTGCTCATGTCTACAAAAAGTTATCATGTATTTCTATATCTCTTTCGATATACGATAAACAGTTTTTTCCTTCACAAAAATTGACAAAATTATTAAATTTTCTTCAAGTTAAAATTCAAACTTTTCATGGACATAAGCCAGATTTTTAAGTATTGATTGCTGAAAGTAACTTTAATTTCAAATGTAAACAAAATAAAGAATAAAAATGTAAGATTTATTAGAAAATCTTTTTAACCGAATGACTTTTTTCTCTCGATATATAAAGTTTTATAAAATTTTTTTAGCTTATTTTCGGCATCCGAATTTTAAGAATTTATGAATGAAACAACTTATTTAAAATTCCGTAAATGAGAATATAAGCCGTAATAATGTTTAAACTTTTTCGAATAATTGACATATGAGCGTATAATATAAAAAAATTATAAAATTTTATTGTCATTTTTTATATTTTGTTTCTATTATTATATATTATGGGTTCAAACATCCTTGTAAAAAAATTAAAGTAAGGTCATATTAAGAAGAGGCGAAAAAATGATCGTAATAAACAGATATTCTCGGATAATTATCAATACACAATTTAAATTAATGAGAATTTATTGAAGATTTTAATAAAAATCGATTATTTTATACAAAATTACTAAATATTTTATCCATATGACCTTAATATATTGCTGAAATTTTAATATTCTACGAATATGGGAAAAAATCATTACGGGCAATCTGCGTATTTCCACCACCAGAGAGCTCGAAATGCCGAATCACTGTTCTTTTTCACTGCTACCTTTTTTCCAGTGAATATGACATCAGTAGCTGGGATCACAGTCACTGCGAATGTGAAGTCGCTCCAACACTAGTTCGAACGGTCTTTCGAAAATTTCGAATTTTATCGAAGGGCACCATTGTACTGTAGAATAATCAAAGTTTCGATTAGCTAAAAGGTTAATCGAAACTGAATTAAAACCTTTGAATTTTGACTATGATTTGAGAATTTTGAAAGAAGCGGTAAACTGACAATTTTAGCTGTTTATTTATAAATCGTAGTGCAGCATTAACCAAGGATCGCTTCAAGAATGTCAAACCTGACAGGTTAAGGCTACTGAAAACATGAAGTTGATAGATTAAAAAGATCGTGGATATATGAATGGGACGCAAAAGAGATATAATAGGAAAATTAAAAGCGGTCGTGATTGTAGAGAATTTGAGTTATCCGATAGTGATGAGAAATATGTTTCGAATAATGACGAACGTTCCAGTAAGACTTTGACCAGACAGAAGAAGAGATTAAATCGTCAGTTAGGCACGATTTCATATCGTTCAAAGACTGAAGAATCAATCAACTCATTTTCGGATGATGACAAAACAAAATGTTGATGCATGGCTCCAGAAATTTGAGGAGCTGAATGGACTTTGTCAATGATCTGTAATTCAGAAAGACAATATGCTCGTAGAATGTTGAAAGATACGCTAAATAGTTACTGAAGCATGAGAAGGGGTGTAATACTTGGACGATAATATCAAATATATTTAGGGAAGAATTTGCTTGTAAAGTTAGCAATAAGGCTGTGCATAGAGAACTATTATTTCATCGGATATTGCCCACTGAGACTTGTCAAGAATATTTTAATAAGATGATGGATATTGCATATCGATCAGCAGTCACTTTTCCAATAGGTTATTGATAATATTCCTGATTTTGAATCCAATATGATTGTTCTATATGATGCAAGTTCAATAAAAGAAAATTCGCACTTATGAAGATATGAAGTCTAATGGTAAAAGACCTGTGGAAAAGCAGTCTAAAATGTATCCAAACAGACTAGATAAAAATGATTAAAGAAAAAGAAAAACTCTTTTAATAGTCTTCTCTCAGTTTTTCGCTGTTAAGAAGAAAAACTGTTTTAGTTGTGGGAGTCACTCCCACGTAACAAGTCAAAGGGTCCAAAATGCTTCAAATGTAATAGTTATAGTCACATTGTGAAAGCATGCGCTGCTTCCAGTTGCCATGTGAGAAGTATGGAATATGGAGCACGATCTGTTGTTAGCATAATTATAAATGATCTAAAGTTGAAAGCACTGTTGTATACTGGTAGTGACCTCACAGAACTCAAGTCAGAGTGAGATTCAATGTTGGGAACCACAATTCTGACATCTATGATTGATTTGCTGGATCTTGTGCTTAATCGGGCCAGAACACAATAGTTTCAGAGCTGCAATGGAAGTTTGTGGATGTATGTACAATATTAAGATACAAGTTGTTTAAGATTATGTGATGAATCATGATGTAATCCTCGAAAGTGACTTCCTCAGGAATGTGAAAGAAGTGAATTTAGTGCTTGATAAGGGCAGAGTGGTTGAGATCAGGAGAATAGAAGAGAATAGTTCGCAGTACCCCGAAATCTTCAAAATTGATGAAGAATATTTTCAAGAAGATTCGAATCCAGACAAGGAAATTATAAAAAATCATAAAAGGTTATCCCCGGGAAGACTAAGCAAGTTGGTATCTCAATGAAACTTGTGCTGATTGATGAAGTGACAATGTATATGACACCAAGGAGGACCTCCATCTGACAAAGCAGAAGTGAATATCCAAATTAGGAGATGATTGGATGAAGAGATCTGTTGTAGTAGAACCTTCTGCTGTTGAAAATTGCATCCACCGTGGATTATTTGGTTATCAGTTGTTTGATGATGCTTGACCCTGTCCTTTTTCGTCGAATACCGGTTGCTAAATCAGCACCGTCACGAGAGGCCGAGGTCGAAAGGATCTTCCACCCGGCAGGCCGACTGGATCAGTCTGGCAATAAAATCTTGGCAGTGTTTATTGTTCTTTTACAACACTGTTCTCACAGTGTGATCTTCGTACATTCAGGGAACTATTTATATTTATGACCAATCTGTGATTTATTGGGAGTCTTAGAAGAGGACGAGGAACGGCGCACAACTGACATGATGATCCGATATGTCCAGGTGAATGTCACCCTTCTTCCTTTGAGGTGGGTCTAATTTGTTGTTTTACCATGCCCACTTGAAGAAAGGGGTAGTCCTTTGTAAATCCGTCAGTTGGGGAAATTTCTCAAATTCCCTTTTTCCTTCAGTGATACGGTCCATAGCTCCCTGAGTTGTCCCTTTAGACTTGTCGAAAGTCGGGGAGTTTCTACAGTAATGAGATCCGAATTACGGTCGTATTGAATTACAGTAAAAGGGAGTCGACCTTCGGACTGTGAGTTTCACTTTTCATTTTAAAATCTATTTTGTATAACCTATGTATATTTTTGTTGTTTTTTGTTATTTATTTTTTAGATGATAGTTATTTAATTAGAAGGACATTTATATCGGGTTGAATTATTGTGGCATTAAAGGATCTCAAGTAATGTAAGGAATACCTATTTTTTTTCAATGTTGGTTCGGTTAGATATCAGTGCATTTCTGCATAGTTCAGCAATAAATAACTGATGTTTGAAAAAATATTCTTATCTTTTTATGAAAGAGCGACAAATGTCGTTGTTCTGTTATCAAAAATCTTGAGCAGGAAGTTTCCCAAATTTTATCGATATCGGTTGAACGAGACGAGAAGTAAAAGAATTAGTGATAAATAGGCTTCCTACTTTATTCATTTTGGTCCTATAGGGCTGCACTTCTTTAGAAAGGCTTAATTAACATAAATCACATTTAGGATCCCAGATTTCTTCGAAATCGGTCAAACGATGTGACTTATAGAGACATTTCTAAAGAAGAAAATCATCGTCTTCTACACCTTTTAATTTTAATCCAAGTGAGCCAAAATTTGTAGACGATTTTAAATGAACTACGCTATACCTATAGTCTGAATTTGATCAAATTCGGTTAAGCAATGCGATATGTAAAGACATTTATGGAAATTGGATCCCCCCTTTGTTTTGACCCGATTGAGCTCAAATTTTCAGGGGACCTCAAGTATACTAATAAACACCTACATTCCAAATTTCATCGATATCAGTTAAACGATGTGACCTGTAGAGATGTCTGCATAGGAGGAGGAGAAGAAGTGTAGAGGTGTCTGCATAGGAGGAGGAGAAGAAGGAGAAGAAGAAGAAAAATGACGTCTCTTTTGTCGATTTTTGCAATTTTTAAACCGCTCTAATTCTATTATTAATTGATATGACACTTCAAATTCAGCAGTCTATGTCTTATTGAATACTTTTCTCAAATTCAATTGTCAGATTAGTAATATTTAACTAAGGACCCAAGGTTACAGCGATTTGAATTTTGGCTGTAATGATTCAGGTAATAACAGCCTTTCAGCTTTTCAGAATTAGAATTTAATGCTTACCCCTTGCACTTTGTCTAATGGGTCATTTTCTTTGTTTATTACATGAACGTGTCGGTTCCCTCTGCTCTCTTTCGTTGTTACTATTGCAGTACGTTATGTTTATTTGAAATCCTCTATAATTTATTATATTAATCATAAATGGTGGCACATTAATTAATCTAAGACAATTTAATGAATGGCTAATTATCCCGCCCATAACGAAATTTAAATATTTATCCAACTGATATAAAATCGAAAAATTTTTAAATTCTTATTCGATTGGAATTTAAAAGAATTCCAATCGAATGATAATTTGATAATCTTTCGCTATACAGTAAAAGCCGCTTATTGTCATCGCGGATATTGTTATCAACCGTTTAATGTTATCAAAATCTACGTACCGAATCATCCATATTAAAATACATTATGAAAACTCCGCTTATAGTAATTAGAATTTCAGTTATTGTCATCAGAATCGATACATCGCTATAAAATACCATCTTTAATACTAATAAAAGATCGCAGATAATACTGAAATATTGGTTAAATTTATTAAAATAAACAATATTAATTTGTTAATTGTTCATTTATTTTTTCGTTTTCACCGAAATTTAGACAAAAAAGGAGAAAATCCGAAGATAAACACTTTTTCTCCATTTAAAATAATGTAGATTCGACTTAAGTAGAAAAATTAATTTATTTTCGTTTTTTAGTTAATAAATATTAGATCAATATGTCTTTCATTTGAATTGGGTGATTGGTTATCCAATCATATCCGGAATGGAAGTATTTAGGAACAGTTCCAAAGATGGCATTTATGTGGGAAGTCCTATTGTGTGTACTCCGACAGAGTCCTGGTGCACTCTGCGGGTGACAGATTAAATGTTTCAGGCGGAGTTGCTGGCGCTCGCCAGAGCCACCCAGTGGTTACTGGATCGTCCCGGTCCAGAGCCCGTCACGGTTTATTCCGACATTTTGAATGATGGAAAGTAAGCATTAATCAGCTTTACTGACTTGCTTATCTAGCAACTTATCAATCGCTAAGTTAGCAAAAGCTGACAAACGTGACAAGCTAGAGGACTTGCTTACTTTGCTTACTAAAAAGCGCTTGCCACTTGGACGCGCTTTTATTTTTAATTTTGATTTCATTTTAAATTTAAAAAATGTCTTTTTCACAGAGCAAAATATAGTATTGCGTAACAATTTTTCTATTCCAAGTCGTTAAAATTATTTTTTGATTTTGAAACTCTTTATCAGTAGAAATGACTTTAAAAAGAGACATTTCATTGCTACTTTAATTTTTTGAAAAGGATATAGAACAGCCATTATCAACCTGCGGCCCGGCAAGCTTTTTCATGCGGCCCGGAACGCACAGTCATGAATTTAATGAAAGTGCGAATTCTTCTTCCACATGCAAAAAATAAAATCAAAGTTCTGATATTATTTTTTTAAATCTTGAAAAATTAGAATTTTCCTAATTTGCTAGGTCCTTCCAGATGCACTCATAAAATATTTTCACATGATACTAACCGGTTGCCAACTGCTGATATAGCATGTTACGGCTCGCTTAATGTAACAAACAAATGCATGTCGCCCGGGACAAAGAAAGGTTGAGAACCACTGATCTACTTGATCAGTTCTACTCTCAAGCATGGAAATTCAACAGTTAAAACTATAATTTTAAATTTTGGATTACTGTTATGAGTTAACGGGTTGAAAATCTGAAATTCGTTCTCAGCATGGCCGAAAATCCATTCCCACAACTTTCATCCTTTGAATAAAAAGTTTAATTTTTCAAATATTTATAATATGCTGGATTACTGTACGCATAAGCTAACTCGCCGGTTGTAACAAATTCGTGTTCACGTGGCCGAAAACACTTGATTCCACGTTTTCTCAGTTCATCTAATAATTTTCTGCTAGATTATTTAAAAACGAAAAAGAAAAAATTGTCTACTTCATAAGATGGTAAAAACCTCGATTTTTCGAAGAATTTCGCCGACTTTAACGTTGAATAAAATCCGTTCTAAAAAAGATTTTTCAAAACAGAAAAAGATCCACCGAGATTTTCAGTCGCACAACAATCTTAGAAAATTTCAGCAATTTTACACAAAAATTGAAACTTGTACAGGTAGTCTAACATGTGAAAATTCGACATCTATTTTCATTACAATACATTTACACTCGACGTTTTATACACTAAATTGTTCGGCTCATTAAGACAAATCGAGTGGTACCATCCACGTCGAAATCGGATCAATACTAAGTCCAAAAATCACAAAAATAGGTTTATGGCAACCATACACTTACAGTATGACATAAGTCGACGTATTATACATCGCATTGTTCGCCTCACTAAAACGAATCGAGTGGTATCATCCACTCGTCGAAATCCGAGTAATATTGACCGACTTATTTAGTCCCTAATGTGCCGTTTATGAAAATTTCGCTGTTTTTGGCCCTTTGCGAAGCCCCACTGTGGTTTCCTGGAATCAAATTTTTCCGACATACTACACTCACCTAAACAGTCATTTAAAAAAAAGTTCAAGTAAATCGACCTAGTAGTTCCTGAGAAATATTATCGTCAGTACCCCTCTAATGTTAAATGAATGTGTCAAGTATATTATCCGTAGCGCTACCGCGCTACCTCTCATACCAGAGAACTACCCATAGCCTGAAAATGTGTTAGAAACAATAAGAATGGACAAACGCATTTAGTTCTTGTGAAAACCACAGCTGGTACAAATCCCCTTTTAATTTATAAATTGTGCGTTGGAAGGCTAAAAAAATGTATCCTAAAAAAAGGAACGCAAATATGGACCTTATAAATAATTTGATAGCTTGTTTGTTTATCGACTGTCGGATTTTACTTATTTATTTATAAAGTATCAACTGGTTGCCTAAGAGACTGTAACTTAGCAACGATCTTTTTGTTGTGATTCTGTACATGAACCGTTGGAGGTTCGAATCAGTTTTAGAACAGCTGGCTTGAAGATGGTATTGAATACTGAAAACGTTAGCCAATAGATGTTAAATTATTAAGAAAGTTTAAGATTATTCTCAACTGTATTGAATACTGAAAACGTTAGCCAATAGATGTTGAATTAGTAAGAAAGTTTAAGATTATTCTCAACAGCGATTAGTGCTGTTGTTTAAGTAATTTATCTGGTGCACAAAGACTTCAATATTTGAAAAGTTCCTTGAGGAGGAGAATTCCTTGTTCACGATAGTTTTGAGGTAAAATGGAACTATCATCAAGAGATATTCACATAGACGTCAATTAGTGTTGTCTTTAGTCAACAAGTTGTTACAGTTACCTTCTGTAAATTCCCTCCAAATTTGGCTACTATAGACTCTGCGAATGAATTCTCAGGCTATTAGAAACATTAAATTTTAAACATGATGAATTATTTGATGCAATCCTTATGTTTATAATTCAAAACAAACTTGATCATGTATCTAGAGGTTGTTGAGAACTGATGACGATGTTCCCAGTCTTCAGATTATGTTGGATTTTCTAAGAAATCATTCTCAATCAATTCAATTTGGTAAGATGTCAGTAATGAAGAGATGTCAAGAGTGTCATCTTTAGCTTCGGGCCTTCTGATTCAGTGCATTTATTGCAATATACTAATTGTCATACACTGTGAAACTATTGCATTTACTTAATCTTAAATGTTCAAGGACATGTAAAGTATGTAAGGAGTCACAATATCTATTTTAATTGCTTAATTCAATATTACCAGACAACTTCATATAAAACTAAAAATAGATATAAGAAATGCCAAAGGAATCATCATATATTATTGCATTTTGACAAGGATAAGTCAGAAGATGATCAAGATGCAATAACAGCTGATCCTATGGAAGGGTTCACACAATACCCAATTGCTGGTATTTTAGTGAAAACTAAACCTGTTACAATTGCCATTATTTAACAGTAGAGAGAATTCAGCATCTCCTAATATTAATTCATATTATATGGATTTTAACTCTGCCTGAAATAATCCATCCTAATTTGGAACGCATCACAAACTATTCCTCCGTAATATTTAATTGATATAACCATTAACATTGGGATAGAATTGTCCACTCCAAGTAGTAGTATATCAATTTGAGCTGATCTATGAAATTCAGGATCTGTTAACATCAAGTCTTTAAAACATTCAATCACTAGGATTTATAAAGTAATAATGTAAGTCATCTACAATTTTATTCGCCATAAACACTGAAGTACTGAAGACTAGTTTAGTTGTAAAAATGAGGAATAAATTCTATCATAGAAACATCATTAGTATTTGCATTAGATGAACCAAGACAAGAAATAAGAATCCCAGCATTCCGTATTGTCAATTCTAATCTGTAGACACACTCTTCAGTGATGAAACTTTCCTGATCCAACAAAGCTTTCCTGATCTCTCACTCTAACAATAGCTGTACACAACAGTACTTAATGTACTGTACATTACATATTCAAAACAAGAAATTGTCCAGTAGTTGAGAAGCTGAACGTTTAATTAGCTCATTTGTTCTCGAGCTACATTTTCCTCTTGCAACAGAGACAGTTCACACAGAAGACGAAGCGTTTCCAACATCTCCAGAATCGAAATCATCTACACTTTTGTCAAGAGGTATTCTCTCGATTTGTATATATTTGTAGATGTTGACTAGTTCATTCGTCGACACACAGCCCAGTCGAATAACGGCATTCTCGCAACTAATGTCAAGAGGTATTCTCTCGATTTGTATATATTTGTAGATGTTGACTAGTTCATTCGTCAACACACAGTCCGGTCGAATAAAGGCATTCTCGCAACTGATATCGTACCATATGACCTTGCTTAATAATTGACATTCCTTATCACTATTACTCATCCATTTGATATTCCCATATGGTTTGTAAATTGTTAGTCAAGTGTTCAGAATGAGAACGGCTGATTTCTACTATCCTAGAGTAACTTAACTCATTGTTCTCAGCTCTTCTAATAACTGTTGATTTGAAAAATTTGTTTAATGATCAAAAATGAGTACTAAAATTTATATAAACATATATAAAATAATGAAATCTGGATTTTAAAAAATAATTAGTTCTGGATTTTTTCGTTATAAATTTATTATGCAAATAGGAGATAGAATCTGCTAATTCAATATTTTTAAATTTCGGATACGTCATTGCTGAAATTCTTTCATTCAGACTATCAGTATTTTGATATTAATTCGTAATATTGCTCAAGTGTTCAGGCAATGTGTGAAATACAGTCAAACCTTTTTAAGCCGCCGCCATCGGTTCGAAGTTCCTCTCTGGCGGTAAAGGAGGGTGGCGGTTTATGGAGGGTTTATGGTAACATGTAGTCTCGGCATTCCTGCTGAACCGCTCTTCCGATCTAGGAGGGTGGCGGTTTGTGGCGGCTTATGGTAACATGTGAGAAAACATGTATAGACTAGAATGACATTGTTTCATTTAATTAAGTAACATGTGAGAAAACATGTATAGACTAGAATGACATTGTTTCATTAAAGAAGTAGCAGAAGGATTTTTATTTTTATATTCACAAATTAAAATCTTTTGGGACATTATTTTCATTTAATTAAAGGTGATCAGAAATAAATTGCTGAGTAGCAGAAGGAATTTTCTTTTTATATTCACAAATTACATTTAATTAAAGGTGATCAGAAATAAATTGCTGAGTAGCAGGATTTTCTTAAAGGTGATCAGAAATAAATTGCTGAGTAGCAGAAGGATTTTTTTTACTGTATTCACAGAAATTGCTGAGTAGCAGAAGGATTTTTATTTTTATATTCACAATTTGCTGAGTAGCAGAAGGATTTTTATTTTTATATTCACAAATTAAAAGTAGCAGAAGGATTTTTATTTTTATATTCACAAATTAAAATTTTTTTGTGAACATCTAATGTCGTTTTTGACATTTTTCCGAGTAAGAAACAGCAACGATATCACAACAGTTGATTTATAAAAAAATAGTTTAAACTGTTCTTCTTTCGCAAAGTCGAGATTATGGCTCTCCAGTCTTCTCCTATTTTAAACGATTATTTTGTAAAAATGCGTTTAAAGTTTTGGAATAGCTCATTTTGAAAACAGG